>JAODAL010029185.1:0-52040 GCA_025379985.1 Phyllomedusa bahiana | reverse complement strand
TCGGGGTCAGCGTTTTGGGGCTCTTTGCTGTGGTACAGGACAGGAATAGTCATAGTCCAGTAAAAACTAAAATGGGGGTTTTCAAAAATTTTTCCCAGCACTTTTTAATCTGTGGGTCAGACAGGTTTAATGGTCATTCTGGGGTTTACAGGACAGATATAGTCAATGTCCAGTTCAACTAAAATGGTGGTTGAAAGACTCCTTTTTCCCAGCACTTTTTAAATCTGGGGGTCATGCAGGTTTGGGGCTCATGCTGTGGCCCAGGACAGGTTAGTCAATGTCCAGTGAAACTAAAATGGTGGTTGAAAGACTCCTTTTTCCGGCACTTTTTTAATCTGGGGTCATGCAGGTTTGGGGCTCATGCTGTGGCTCAGAAAAGGGATAGTCTATGTCCAGTGAAACTAAAATGGTGGTTGAAATACTCCTCTTTCCAGCACTTTTTTAATCTGGGGGTCAGACAGGTTTAATGGTCATGCTGCATTCCAGGATCGGGACAGTCAATGTCCAGTTCAAGTAAAATGATGGTTCAAATAATACTGCCTTCTGGCACTTTTTAATTTGTGGGTCATGCAGGTTTAAGGGTCATGCTGTGGTACAAGACAGGGATAGTGAATGGTCTGTGATTTATTTTCTGTGGCTTTTGTAACCTAAGTGTGTTGCCTAAGATATAGCACGTATCCATTTGACTGTTGTGGATGTTAATTCCAGCTTCTCCAGCCCTGTTTGGGTATAATAATGAAGGTGTTGTTCCTCTCCCATAGACTTTAATGGTGATCGGCGATAATCTATTATCGACTATCGGAAATCGTTTTGATAATTGCCGATATCGACTATCGACCCGATGACGATAGTCAATGTAATCGCTCATCACTATTGATGACTACTAGTCCTTCATCCAATGTAGATTCTCCCTGGCCCATGGAGGACGATGATGCTTGTGCCTGGTGCTGTGGTCAGATCATCTAGCACACAGACCACACTGATGTAAACAATTACAAATGGTCTGACGTTACACTTGGGTGCTTACCACCCTTAAACGTGCTCGGATTTGTGTGGCATTTATCATCCGGTTCCACAGAGCATTGTTTACAATGAAGTGGTCATCAGTGTATGATTAAGCCAAAAGGCTTCTACTTCTTTGTCTTTCTGTGACTCATCCAGTCTTTCTCTATCTATGGTCTCATAAATTAATTTAAAAAAAATTTCAAGAAAGTTTATGTTCATCCTTGAATTTCAACCAAAAGCCAAATATCCCTAACTTTTTGTGAGTAGTGTTTACCCATAATCTTGGTTCTCTACACTCATCATAGCTTAATCTGCACCATGTTGGCACTGTATACACCGCTTAGTGAAGTTTCATAGTTTGTAAGGCCGAAAAAAGACGAGACGTCCATCCAGTTCAGCCTGTTGTGCTAAGGTGTTGATCCAGAGGAAGGCAAAAACTCCAATGAGGTAGAAGCCAATTGTCCTCATTTTGGGGAAAAAAATTTTCCTTCCCGACTCCAATCTGGCAATTGGAAAAATTCCTGGATCAATGACACCTCTCCAGAATCCTAGACACTATAACTTGTTATATTATTATGCTCCAGAAATGCATCCAAACCCTTTTTGAACTCTATTAGTGAATTCACCATGACAAGTTCCTCTGGCAGAGAGTTCCACAGTCTCACTGCTCTTACAGTAAAGAATCCCTTTCTATGTTTATGTAGAAAGTTCGTTCCTCAAGAGTAGAGGATGCCCCCTTGTTCTATATACAGCCCTGGGGTATAAATAAATCTTGGGAGAGATCTCTATATTGACCTTTGATGTATTTAAACATATGTATTATGTCCCCCGAACCCTCTTTTTCTCTAAACTAAATAACCCTAATCTTGCTAATCTTTCTGGGTATTGTGGTCCACTCAGTCCTTTTATTATTTTTGCTGCCCACCTTTGAATCTGTTCAAGCTCTACAATTTCTTTCTTGTGAACTGGTGGCCCAAACTGTACACAATATTCCATGTGTGGTCTAACCAGTGACTTATATAATGGGAGAATAATGATCTCATCATGTGCCTCTATGCCTTTTTAATGCACCCCATGATCCTATTTGCCTTGGCAGCTGCTGTCTGACACTGGCTGCTACAATTAGGTTTACTGTCCACCAGGATTCCCAAGTCCTACTCCATGCCACTTTCACCGAGCCTTTTTCCTTTTAACATGTAGTCATGTAATGGATTTTTCCTCCCCATGTGCATAACCTTGCATTTATCTGTGTTAAATCTCATCTGCCATTTCTCTGCCCAGGCCTCCAACTTATCCAGATCCCTTTGTAATAACACATTATCCTCTATTGTGTTGATTACTTTACAGAGCTTAGTATCGTCTGCAAAGATCGATATTCTACTGTGCAATCCATGTGTAAGATCGTTAATGAAAATGCTGAAGAGGATAGGGCCCAATACTGACCTTTGTGGTACCCCACTAGTGACAGCAATCAAGTCAGAGTATGTACCGTTAATTACTACCCTTTGTTTTCTATCAGTGAGCCAGTTGCTTACCCACTTGCACACATTTTCCCCCAGTCCAAGCATTCTCATTTTATTTACCAACCTTTTATGTGGCACCGTATCAAATGCTTTAGATAAATCTAGATAGATGACATCCAGTGCCTCACCCCGATCCAGACTAGCACTGACTTCCTCATAGAAGATGCTGAGTTTTGTCTGACAGTACCGATCCTTCATAAACCCATGCTGGAACGTCGTTATACATTTATTTACAGAGAGATACTCCAGGATAGCATCTCTGAGAAAACCTTCATACATTTTACCTACAACAGAGGTCAAACTTACCGGCCTATAGTTTCACTTATTGACCCCTTTTTGAATATTGGCACCACATTTGCTATGCGCCAATCCTTTGGGACATACCCCGTTATTAGACAGTCCATAAATATTAATAGGGGCCTATCTATGACATCACTTAACTCCCTTAGGACACGTGGGTGTATGCCATCTGGACCTGTTAGACAAGAAACTTTTAAGTTGGAGTTTACCTCATCCCTCTGTTCAAAAGGAAGCTCATCCGCCTCGGTAAGTACAGTGGAGAAAAAAGTGTTTAATAGGTTTGCTTTTTTTCTCATCGCCCTCTACGGTCTCCCCATCAGTATTTTTCAAAGGCCAACATTTTCTGTTTTAATCTTTTTACTATTTATATAGTTAAAAAATATTTTGGGGTTAGTGTTACTTTCTATAGCGATATGTTCTTCCGTCTCCAGCTTTGCTTCCTTTATCTTTATTTTACACACTTTATTTTTTTCCCTATAGCTTCTTGGCGCCTCTTCACTACCCTCCTGTTTTTAGTAGATGAAACGCTTTTCTTTTGTTTTTATTGCCTCTTTTACATTCCTGTTGATCCACATTGGGTTTTTCCGGTTTCTAATTTTTTTATTACCATAAGGTATGTACCTCTAACATTGTTAGACTAGTATGTTTTTAAAAATATAACATTTATTATTAGTTCTGCCATATTTAAACACATTGTCCCAGTCAATACGGTTTAGGGCCTCCCTAAGCAGAATAAAATTAGCCTTCCTAAAATTCAAAAAACTCTATTGAAGGATAAACGGAAATTTATTATATTATGGTCACTATTTCCTAGGTGCCCCTCAACCTGAACCTTTGTTACTCTGTCAGGTCTATTAGTTAATATTAAGTCTAGAAGGGCCTTTCCTCTAGTCGATTCTTGCACCATTTGGCAAAGATAATTTTCATTTGTTATTGACAAAAACCTGTTTCCTTTATGAGAGCTACAGGTTTTAGATTCCCAAGGAATTGCCACAAGGATTGCGTCTGATATTCCCCAAATGTGATAAACCCAAAAAGAATTATAAGAGAACCTTATCCATTTAACTAAGAAGGCTATTAAGTATCTTAATGGTTGTTCGGATTTTCACATCCATTGCTCTAGGGTCGAAGGTGCATAAAATGCTGCAGATATAGCCTTGACATACACTGGATACACTTAAAAGCAGCAAAATAAGGCATATAGACACTTTATATATGTTGTTGTACTATTACCAGGGATCAAATTCTGCAAGAAAGCAAAATAAATATTCAGTATTGCTACTTAGAAAGCCTTGCCCAATTTCAAAACCCCTTTTAAAAGAACAGTCTTTGGAAAATAAGCCAAATCTAATTAGCTTATTTTCTGGGGGACTGTTCTCTAGGTTGTCCCTCTAATAGGACTTTACCAGTGGTAATCTATGGAAGTGTTATGAGTAGCAGGAATTCTCCTGTCATTTCATCCTTTCCCATTTTAGATCTCTTGTATGGTGGTTGCTATGGCTGTTTCACGTAGCCAGCTTCAAGTTCCCACCTCCTGTGCAGGCTGTGGGTGGTTTTACACAAGTGACTTACATTTGAGCTATGCTAGCTCCTATTAATTGCTGTGCCTGTTAGAGGGACATTGATGATGGAAGGGTATTAAAAATGGGGCACTAAAGGGTTAAAGTTTGTCAATAATAAAGCTTCTGTACTCTTGACAAGACACAGCAGGGCGTGATGTCACCATCCTGACCAAGGCTGATAGAGCAGAGAGAGGTGGTCAGCAGTCCTGAAAACTTTTTGTAAACTAGCAAGAGATAAAAACTACTCTAACTCTAAAATAAAGCCAAATCAGAACTGCAATGTTTTTGGTAAGAACATCCAATTACTGTTGCCTAAATGTTTAAAGCTAATTAATGTGGTAGGAAAACCCATTTAAACAAGTTTCAGAGCAGATTAGCTGACCAGGTAACACACCTTTGAACTTGTAATTGCTAGCTTTCCTATTAAACTTAAAAGGATAAGAACCGGGTGCAGATTATGGTGCTTGTTCTGAGATATTGTTCTGTCTTGAGGGTTTATCTATTATTCTGCTAAGTATTTCCATTCAGTTCAAGCCTAGCCTTGCACTGTAAGAGTTTGTGAGTGTCCTTGAAAATCTAATTTTTTTAATAGTTTTTTGCTGTGCTCTGCCTAAGGAGTATCCAGCGTCCTAGAGCCATTTGCTGTTTCAGGGTAATATGTATCTGTGGGATAGACCTAGAATATGGTCAGATTTAAGGGATAGGTTATAGAGCTCACAACTGTATTATATGAAACTTTGTAATTCATAGTTATTCAAAATTATCTACTTGTACTGCTTTGCAGAACCAGACAAAGCGCTCTGTCTTCCCCTCTCTCTCCTGCAAACCATGTGATGTTTATTGATCACATGGCCTCAATGAACGTTTTGTAATCACTCAGTGGGTATGCTTTGCAGCCAGGCTCAGCTCAGGAACACTCCCCTGTAGTAGGTGTGATCTCAGCAGAGAACCATCTGACTGCATTCACTCTTTTGAGCCTGTAGTTTGCACGTGAATAGAAATCATTACATTACAGTAATTACAGAGGAGGGGGAACAGTTTGTATATCTTTGAGTCCTGCTGGCAGAACTTAGTAATGGGATAAGAGGACAGCAGTTCAGAGCTGGGGGGTTCTATACTGCTGTCATGAAAACAATCACTGCAGCTCTGTACAGTTTACACAGTGACTCATGATTCCTAGCTATCATCATTATCATAATAGCAAATACAGAACTGCAGGAGACTATACATTTATGTTAGCACAATGTCTAGCAGTGATAAGTCTGAGATTGCAATGCAGTCTTGGACTTGTAGGAAACAGCTGCTGAAGGACTACTGACAATCCCATAAGCAAGAAGTTTCACTGCAAAAAGTGGATCTTATAATAGATGAATAAGGAGGCAAAAGAAACACATGAAGATAGTGGAATATCTTTACTTTTCTATATAAATACTGTTTACAGTGTTCTATGAAATCTTTAAAAGTCCTGATAACACTAAGAATCAATTATTTATTATTGTCTTGCATCTGGATTGAATTCACTTGTGGTAACATCGCCATCATTTGCCTTGCTGTCCAATCACTTAATTATCTAACAGTGAGTCCATCTATTTTTTTTAGTTGATACACACTTTGTATAATTATTTCATGTGAAAGCTAGTTGACTGCCCACTTTAGTTTTGTTGTTGTCCTGAGTCTACCAGCATAATTATAAGAGAAACTCTGCAGCAAGTGTTTAAATTTCTTACAGCCTCCTCACCGGGGTAATGAATGATTGGATGGGTTTTTTAAAATCAAAAGCTATAGTCAGTAACTACTTTAATGCTCAAAGCTTCTGAATCTGCTGTGTTGTTGTTAGTTAATATGAAAGCAGATCTTAGAAATTTTAGACCAGCTGTACGGACGGAAAAAAATGTAATGGTGTGTTTTCTTAATAGATTTACCCTGTGGGAGCACTGAAACCAACATGTGAAACACTTAAATGTACAATTCTGTTTTACTATTCATAGATAGGGATGTGTTTGTTTTCACACAATCATAAGAATGATTGATAAAAGTTTGCATGGTCCTCCATGCTAAAAGATACGGTTACCTGTAGAGGTGTAGAAATGTATTGCTTCCTCAAGACCTAGACAATATGCTAATGCTGAAAGAACAAAAAAAATCTGTACTATAGAAGACCCTTCAGAAGAATTCTCTGCCCTCGTTTTCATATACTAAATCTGAATTAAGGTGGTTCTGTAGAGAAGAATAAGCTACAGTATGACCAGTATGAGTCCTTCGGTTCTATAACGAGTGACAATATCAGATCTGGTATTTATGCTCTGCACTGAAAGTAGAGAGTTGTATTCACACAATACACAGCTGGGCTCCTGGGATTTAAACTGCTTTCTTAAAGGGAATATGTCATCAAAAAATGAGTCATTGTTTAAGTCCCGTTTTTATGTTAAAAACTTTTTTAGGAATTTTTGGTTGTTTTTTTTAATTTTTCATATCACTTTCAATATTTTTTTTAATATTTCTTACGTCTTGCAGTTTTCACTTTGGCCACTAGACCTTGTTTGCACTGTTTTAACAGCATTCAGAGAGATGCTTTACAGTAGCTTCATGCACATAGGAGACTTAAGTCTGACTCAGTCCCATTCACTTTTATTTTTTATAAGGTTTTATTTTAAAATTTTCCAAGTAAGCACAAGAAAAAACAACAACATTCTCACATGTTCTACAGAGGCATTACAAGTACTACAAGATTAGAGATTTTACAATTGCAAAGGAGAAACTAGCAATAGCAACTATACATATGATACATTCAGCTGTGTCCAGATAATAATTCAGGAGATGTACATGAAAGCACGTTTCGGTAGTGCATTTATATATAGTACAAGTGTAAATGAGTAATGACAAAAGGAATAGATGTCGCCCATCATTTGTACTACTGTCTTCAAGTGTTTCCAGTCATGTCATGCCTCTGTGCCATCCATTCACACCCTCACAATCAATCATCATTCACACTTGTCGGTCTCTGGCCCACCTACCCACATCCATTGACATTCAGATTGTCTGAGCCGCAGTCCAATTGCTCCAAACTGCATTGAAACGCTTGGGGATGCCCTTCGCAGCATATGTAATCTTGTACCTGGGGAGTTCCGCTTTAAACCCAGCTGTTTCCATGCTCTAAAGTAGGGACCTTGGGCGGTTTTCAGTTTAAAAGAATGTTTTTCCTGGCCTAGAAGAGCAGGAGTAGATAAAGGGTGTGGTCTGATTTACCCGGAATTAGATTCTACCATACCTAAGAGGCTATTCTCAGGTGAAACACATTAGGGAAACCCAGTTTCCTATTCAAAAAACAATGGATTTCCCGCCAATAGTTTTGCAGAACCGGGCACTCCCACACCATGTGAATCAAAGTTCCTCTCTCTGCCCCACACCGGGAACAAGCCGTGGAGGACAAAAAAATGCATTGGTATAGTCGAAACTGGTGTAAGATAAACCCTATGGAGCCATTTAATTTGGATCAGCTGATCCCTGGCACTCAGAAATGAGAGACGCCAAGAGGTCCCAGCTCAGAGGGGCGATCTTTTGGTAAGGTGGGGCATCTCTCTGCCACCTTTCAAAAGAGACCGCCAGAGGGGAGACCTGACAACCCATAACAGCTTTATAGATTGGAAGAAACTGGTTCTTAAGGGAAAACCGTTTCATAAGGGGCCTCTAAGTACCCTTTTTCAAGCTGGATTTACAACCCCCCCAAACTGCGCTATAAACGCATGCCTTAGCTGTAGGTATCGAAAAAAGGAACCCCCGGGAAAGGGTCAAACTGTAGCTGTATCTCTGCAAACGTCAAGAATAACCATCTTTATACAATTGCGTAAGGTATTTCACTCCTCGGGCAAGCCCAAAAAACCATAGTCTGGCAGCTCTACTAGTTCTGGCATTTTTCCTGTTACACCACAAAAGGGACAACCAGGAACCAACATTGCCCTTCGCCACTAGTCCGAAAGGGGTGAAAAAAATTCTTCCACACCGACACAGCTGCACTCATCATTGGTGTATAATGATGGTCGGAAACAATTTCCCTCTCTATAAGGCAGATTGGCAAGTCCTCAAGTGAGCCTATCAAGGCTGCCTCTAGAAACCACAGACGGGTTATTCGTATTACCCCGGAACATTTTGAAAATTTATGTTAACTGGATCGCTACATAATAAACAAAACAGGTCAGGAAATGCAAGCCCACCTTGGTCATGTGGGGCTTTAAGTGTGGCCCTGCTCAGACGAGGAGTGGCGCTTCCCCATAGAAAAAGAGAAAAAAAACAGTTTGTCTAACAGCTTGAAATGCGACTTGGAATCAACCAGGAGTGCTCTGTATATATATAAGAGCTTGGGTAATATTACCATTTTAACTATATTCACCCGTCCAATAAGGAACAGAGGGAGAGTGGCCCATGACTTCAGCCTCAATTCCACCTGTCTCAACACTGGCTGGAGGTTTAGCACACCAAAATTAGAAAAATCTTTATGTATAATCACTCCGAGGTATTTAAATTGCGTGACAATTTGAAGAAAGGAGATGGGGGTCACCAAGCTCAGGTCAACGTCATCTAGCATAAACAGTATGGATTTCCCCCAGTTTACCCGCAAGCCAGAGTAATTCCCAAATGTATTCACCGTTTCCAGCAAACATTCCAAAGAGGCCCCCGGATCTCCCAAATACACCAACATGTCATCTGCATACAACGATATCTTTTCTTCAAGACCTGCAACAGACCATCCCTGAATGCCGTCATGCGCATTAATCATACTTGATAGTGGTTCCATAATGAGGGCGAAAAGCAGCGGCAAGAGCGGACAACCCTGCCTAGTGCCTCTTTCCAGTGGGAAAGGGGGGAAAGCAATCCATTTACTCTGACTCTCGCCGTGGGTTGCAAATAATAGGCGCAGCCATTTAATAAAACTAGAAGGAATCCCCATTCGTGACAACAGTATCCACATGAACCTCCACTCAACAGTCAAAAGCTTTTTCGTTGTCTAAGGCAGCGATCACTCTACTCCCCGCATTTGTATGGGTGACATTCAAGTTGGTAAATAGTCGTCTCAGATTAATGTCAGCAGTTTTCCCCGGCATAAATCCCGACTGGTCTGTGCCAACTAATGATAGAATCACTCCATTCAGTCTCATAGCCAAAACTTTCGCCAAGATCTTTGCATCTAGGTTAAGCAAGGAAATTGGCCTATATGAGCTGCCTGATCAGGGGGGCCCGCCTGGTTTATGGACTATTGTGATCACTGCCTCAGAGAAGGAAGGTGGGAGGGAGTCCGCTATATCTGCCGCCGCAAACAACCTCTCCAGCCTACCCCTCCATTGCTGTGTCTTGTTTATACCATCTGCTGGAAACCCATCAGGTCCCGGGCGTCCCTTATGAGTCGCCAATTTTCCCTATAGCCTGTTGATCTCTTCTGCCGATAGATCAGCTGCTAATTCCTCTGTCTCTACACTGGGATAGTTCAGGTATATCCAATGTGTCCCAGATAGTGGGCTATTTCCCTATCTGTGTAAGTTAATTTAAAAGGCATAGAGTCCCCTATAATATAAAGCAAACTGCTCACAAATCTGCCCTGGATCCGACCAGACCACTCCCCCCACATCAACCACACTAGCCACTACTGTCACCGGTGTTTCTGCTCTGGCTAAAAATGCCAATGTCCTACCATTTTTATCACCTTCTACAAATACTGATTGTTTTTGCATGAGAAGTCGCTTCTGAGTGTACTCTGTCAGATGCAGCGAATAATCCCTCTGAGCCACTAATAGTGAGTCCTTAGTACTCCGAGATGGGTCCTGAACATATGCCATTTCCTTCTCCAAGACTTTTGCTTCCAATTCCCCTCTGGTTTCCCTTAAGACAGCCCTGTGTGATGCTATAGTTCCAATTATAGCACCCCTAAGCACATCCTTTGAGGCATCCCATTCCACTAGTGAGTTTACGGAGCCCTCATTCATACTCCAGTATGTTTCTACCTGCTCTCGGCATGCAACCAGTACTTTTGGCACTTCTAGCCACCTAGGATTCAACCTCCATAACCTCTCCGAGGTCCGCGATGGTGAGGCTATTATCAGTTTCAAAGGCGCATGGTCTGATATCCCACGAGGTAGGTACTCTGCATTCGATATCATATGCAATATCTCCTTTGACACAAAGGCCAAATCTAGTCGGGAGAGAGAATTATGAGCCGGTGTAAAACAAGAGAATTGCCTATCCCGGGGATGTAACCATCTCCATGCTTCTACCAGGCCATTTGTATCAGCCCATTCCTTAAGGTTTCTATTGTGCGATAACTGAGGGTGGAGACGGTCCAGGTCTTGATCCAAAGTGGCGTTAAAATCCCCTAGTAGGAGCAGCGGTGTCCCTGGGTACTGCGAGACCTTTGAAATCAGGGCATCCAAGACTCCCCTGCAAAAGGGAGGCGGAACATAAATTCCACCTACAAGAAAATCAGAACCCCACAATTTTGCATGTAGGAGAACATATCTCCCCGATGGATCTATATGTAGAGCTTGTAGTTGAAATGGTAGAGACTTACTAATCAGAACTGAGACCCCCGGGAATAATTAGAATACACTGCGTGATATGTCATCCCTATCCAAGGCCTCTTCAGCGCTAGGATTTTTTGCCCCCTAAGATGTGTTTCCTGAAATATAACAATACTAGGATTATGAGTTTTAACATAGTCAAAAATCAGTGCTCTTTTTCAATTGCCAGTTTAAATCCAGGAAATTCCTGGAACACTTTTTGCCAATCCGCTCATCGAAAATGTGAGGAACCGAAAATACCACCCAGGACAGTTTTACATGACCAGAGACCGACACACACACTCATTAACCATTCACACGACAAAAGCAACCATACCCCAACTTGGCCAAAAGGTGGCCTGAAAGCAGCCACCCCACCCTGCCTCAAAGCCACCAACATGCCTGAGCACCTACAATCCCAAACCATACCTAAAACTGTTAAAAACAGAAATGTGGAAAGCACCCCCATTCAAATTCTATATGAGAGAGTTTTCTAGGTTCCGATGGCTATGTGACTGATGAAGAAATCAGTGTGTGGGAGGTGATAAGGCGTGAAACTGGACTATCTCTTTGTGTGGTGGCATCCTGTGTTAATATATTCCTACACTGGTGTCTCCTTTTCAGTATTGACCCTCTTTGTTCTGATAATGAGCATACAACTGAGAATCTTTTCTTACAGAACAGGGAAGTGTCAGACTTTTTAATAGACTTAGTGGCCAATGTGAAAACTACAGGAACTTAACGAATTAATTTAAAAAAATATTGAAAATGATATGGAAAAAAAAAATAACCAAAAATTATTAAAAAAATATGACTTAACACAAAAAGGTGAGTTAAACAATAAGTCATTTTTGATGACACATTCCCTTTAAAGCGTATGATGACTTTTTCTAATGTGATTGCTCAGAAAGCAAGTCCCAATGGTCTCTATTTCCTGATCCCTCTCAATGCAGACATGTGACCACTGCAATCAGCAATTGGCTTTAGTCGCCAAATGTTCATGATGAGAGGCATGAAGAATAAACTGGATCTGGGAAGTGCTGTGAGCAGTGGTAAGGTGCATGTGATTTTTTTAATTACTTTTCACCATTCAGTTTTTCAAAAAAGAAGATTTAAGAGGTCGAACATTCCCTTTACCTTGTGGCTATGCCTGTTTTTGGCCTAATAGAACTATAACCAAACAACAAGATTTAAAAGGAAATAAAAAACTTTTTTCTAGAATCTAAAATAAGAATTTAAAGAGCCAAATGTTTCTTTACCATCCGGCCCCTCTGAACCTTGCATGTAACACCATCCGTAAGAACGTGAGCAAGTAGACAAAGCAGCAGACGAAGCCTGATAAAGAACATTTTTATTGGATCGAGTGAAGTCCTGAAAACCGTAAATTAAACATTTTAGATTTGGGATTATAAATAATATAACTTGTAAATAAAGACTTTTTTTCCACAGCAAGAAATGTTTAAAGAGACGACATTCCATTGGTAAGTACATTGGCAGACTGCTCGCTGTCCAAAACGTAGTGTACAGTATTACAACCAATTATAAATAGCATCTTATGTAAAATACAGCTGTGCACATCTTTAGAAAAATACTAACATTTTCTGTTTCAGCTTTGTTTTTATAAAAGCCTATAAATCGTACATAGAAATGTAGCCGACATGCTTATTAGTGGTTTATTACCCAGTATTATCTTCAAGGAAAAATAAGGGGGAAACAATTATGACAAACAAGGCTTCAGTAAGAAATGTATACTCCCCATCAAAGGGGCTTCTGAGCTATATGGCGGAAAGAATGTTGTCAATATAATTTTTAAAATAAAAAAGTTTAAATAACAATTTAGTGTCTTATTAGTTACTCTGTAGCTAAAACTATATAGAACAATATGGCAATAAATATACAATTTTTATATTTCGATCAGTGTTTCTCAATACAAGCAATCACACAAAAGGGGTGAAAAAATATATAAAAAATATGCACCCTATCTTCAGTTTAAAGGGGTATACTGTTGTCACAAATTATTCTTTGTATAAAATTATTCTTTGTGCTAAAATTTTACAATTTATATTCTGTGTTACTTTTTTATGCTTTAAGCCATTTAGTAGGAACTTTCATTGTGTACTTCAGAGAATAAAAATGTGTGGAGGGCACACAGATGCACAGTGTCAAACAGGGTTTTTCTGTGGCCCATTAGGGGAGTTGATTCTTGGGGTCCACCAGTGAAGTTGATTCTAAGGCTATGTTCACACGGCTTAAAAATGGGACGTATTTTATCAGTCCGCAATTACTCGCACGTTTTCATGTGCGATTACGGCTGGAATATCGTACCCAGTAATTACGGTAATCCACAGTTTCTCATAGAGAACTTAATGGATTAGTCTCCTCTCCCTGCTCAGCGAATCCGCTGCTGGGGGGAGATTAAGTAAGGATGTGAATTTTCCTGAGCTAGAATCGTAGTTTTGTACATAATAGAGCTAAACGCTAAACTCCTATGAAACACGCACGTAGAAAACCTCCTGGTTAATAGATTCAAGGTATATTTATGCTACTAATGAGTGCACAAATAAAACAATGGTGTACTGGGACGCCAAAATACATACTGTTGCCCAAAGAGTCCTATTATGGAGTGATGCAATCTGCCATGGTGTTGTCACTCTATGCTCTCTGTCCAATTAGGAAGGCATGAATATGGGTTGTAACCAGAGAAAACCTGGTCTGCACTCAAAGCAGATGAAATAAAATGTTGACGTTAACTTTGTAGTGAGATATCACTTTTTTGTACTGGATATGTTCTGATTAATTTTTTTTTCGTTGTAGAAAGAAATACCGTAAAGGCTATGTCACACTAGGCTTAAAATAGGACGTATTTCAGTCCGTATATTACGGTGGAATTAGTCCCACAGTCATTACAGGTAATTCCACAGTTCTCATAGAGAACAATGGATTTCGTACTCCATCTCCCTCTGTTGATTCGTCGCGGGGGGAGATAAGTGACGTGAATCTTACCAGCGGGTTTACGCGCACTGGTAATGAAAGCTATGGGCCGGGATGGTGCGGCCCCCCACCCGCTCCCGTCCACACGGCGTATATTGCTGGGGAAGGCCGCAAATAAGCGTGTAGAACCAGCCTAACGCCAACCACCCCTCCCCAAACAGCGACTTGTACATGGACTGGCACAAAGGACTCATGCACTAAGCTCCATTCCTCTCTGCCTTTCTACCTTCAAACAAGGGAAGAGCACTCCACATCTCCCTTAAGGAGAGCACACGAACGTTCGGCTTGTTGTGTTTTTGCTTTTGCCTTTTTCGCCCTTCTACTTAGCATCAGACATATCACAAGGGCATTTATGGTGTAGGGTGCTGACGAAGCCCACAGGCCGCCCTCTGTTGGTTGTAACAAATCCTCAATTTGGCTTTTGACCCACCGAGCTCTTGAGAAAAGCAAAAAAGGATTTTTTTTAGCCCAAAAGCAGTTATAACTAACAATTAATCAGACTACGCTGTTTCAGGGAATTTTTGTCCCTATTGTCAGTGCAGAGTAGAGAAGATACTGGCTGGCTACCTCAAAAGCAGCTTTAAGCCCTCCATGGCCCAAGGCAGACCAGGGAATTCCCATGTGGGCCGGTCCAAACCAGCAGGTGCACGGCGTGTTACAGTTATCAGAACTAAGGGTACATTCACACAGGTCAGATCTGCAGCTAAATCTGCACCAGCTAGTACGGATGTTGAAGATATTGTTGCAGCGTTTTCTACATGGACTTCAGTGCCTTTTCTTATCGAGATCAACAACCTCTGCGACCCAAATTGTACGGTTGGTGCAGAGTTTTGGAAGACGACGAAATTTCTATGCAGAATAAGTCTTTTTGGATCTAGTATGCGATCAGCCAGCAGAAATGTTACCTTACCAAGAAAAGCTAGTGGAACTGTTCGTCCATCACATGACTAGAGCAGATTTTTTTTTATCCCTTGTAAGTAAACAATGAAAGTTTCCTTGAACAAGCATTCGTTATATACCCCGTTTCCCCGAAAATAAGACAGTGTCTTATATTAATTTTTGCTCCAAAGATGAGCTAAGACTTATTTTTAAGGGATCTTTTTTTTTTTTCTATGAACAATAATTCACATTTATTGTTGAACAAAACATCAACATATATTAATATACTGTAGTGATTTCATCACAAGCATCAGCAGCCAAACTCTGAATTGCATAACAAATGCACGGTGTCTTATTTTCGGGGAAACAAGGTATGTGTTTTGCAAAATTCTATGTTTATTACACAATGAATAGGCTTTATGAGCTGAACCTGACAATTTATCCCCTTTAACACTGCTAAGAAATCCTGCATCTTTTAAATAATTCTAGATTCTTTCACACCATGCTAATATATGACACTTCAAAGGATAGGCTAACCCAGTATTACTCAGCTATATGCATTAAGGCTTGACAGACCTTAACTTCATATTTGTTACAAGATAAAATCCATACGATCAAAAAGTAAAGGAAATAGCTTCTTGAGGTTAAAACTCCATATTTTAGATCCAAGCCCTTTTCTGAATAATGTTTTAAAGTGAAAATATTTTCCTGGCCTAAATAAAATAAAATAAAATAAAAAAAAAACAATAGAAAAAATAAGTCATAACGTAGAAAAGTAAGGAACACAACATTCTAGTAAACATGCTCTGAAATATAAAAATATTATATGTGCTTATATGTGCTGTGTGATTAACTGCACATTACATCAGCAAGTAAAGCCTGGATTTAAATAATCAATTTAAGACACTAAAAGGGAAAGCTAGCAAAAAAAGGTGAAGGGGTTTCCCAACCAGAAGCAAGTATCACCTATTTATCTTGAAATGCTAGATTGGTGAATGTTGATAGCTGGGACCCTCATGAACACCATAATAGTGGACCCAGGCAGCAAAACGGCCACTAGGAAGCGTTTGTATTACGCAGCGATCAAGCATGCACTCTCTTCTCCACTCCAGGTTTCTATTGATGCTGACACGACAGGTACACGTGCAGCCACATCAGCCTGCGGCAATAGAGTGACAAATATTTTCTCGTGTGCTGAAATTACCCCTTGATAGTGAACTTGTCAGGTGGTTTTGCTGCTCTGAGAGAGGCTGTGATAGAAGCAGAAAAGCTGAGCTCGGTGATATGCAGGTTTATATGATTTGGAGCAGGATATCGGAGTTAAAAGCAGAGCAATTTCTGACCGGACTCCTTAAGAGATAGGAGTCCTCCTTACCCACCTGTCCCCAGTACAGTAATTACTGTATGTAGGCGGAAGTCAGTAATTTCTCTTACAACTTTCTAAAGATTTTCTCTGACTTTTTTATTCTGAAATTTCACGCATTGAATCTAGTTAACATATTAGATCACACGAGCTCGCTTCTCTCCTTCTATATCATGATCTCTGGAATAGGGCAGCATAAACCACATCTGACAGGTTAACACCTCTAAATAGTACCATGTAGGTAAAACTACAAGCAGGCAGATCTTAAAGTAGTATCAAGTCAGATGCATACTTGATAAATCTTCTCCTCCACTGCTGAGCTAGAATGGGTAGATCCTCTACAGTCATATGAAAAAGTTTGGGCACCCCTATTAATCTTAATCATCTTTTAGTTCTAAATATCTTGGGTATTTGCAACATCGCCATTTCAATTTGATATATCAAATAAATAATATTGCACATCTTTGTGGTATAGTACAATAACACCCTCATTTCAATCCGGCAAATATTAACTGTGTCAATCAGTTATTAGATATTAATCATTTTGAAATGGCTCAGTTGCAAACACCCAAATATTTAGAAAACTAAAAATCGATTAAGATTAATAGGAAGCAGCTGCCCCAAAACTTTTTCATATGACTGTAGTACCCCCTACTGCTGACTGTATTCTGTTTATTTTTTTTCAGATGCCACTCTTCTTCTTTAATTGTCATAGTCACACTGATGGCTGCTTGACTTACCAAATCCATTGATAGTATGTTTCTATTCACACATTGCAGTAATATCGAACCTTAACTGACAGGTGTACAGGATAACTTAATATTTTCCCTCTCTTCCTTTTGGAAACTTGGTTGCCCCTAAGACAAGACAAAACATGATGGCCTTACCACTTCCGCATCAATAAGACGCTTATTTATCAGTATGTCAGTGGTACCATTTAACTGATGTTTTCCAACACCAAGTGTTCTAGTTATTTATTATTTGTGGGTTAAGCTATTGGGCCTGCATAACCCGCCTAGGACCACTTCTGGGACTCACGCCCAATTGCTAATAAAGAAGGCTCAATGACTAATTCACATAATCACTCTTTATAAGGAAAGCACAATGTCGGTTGCTGATACTAGGGAGGATTAGAAATGGTAATGTAAGGGTGCGAATTTTTGTGATCCTAAGGAATTTAGGGGGCTATTGAGGGTAAGGCTATATATGGGTCTTTTGAGAAATTATGTTTTTGTAAACAGTAGTAAGTTGGTTGTCGGTCTAATTCTTTTTGCTTGTTTATTATTACGGTGGTATGTTGATTGGGTTTATGTTAATTAAGAATACGGGTTGAGAACGATTCGTATTCTACATAGTTGTAGTCATGAAAAACAGAGGTTTTAGAGGGGACTAAATATGATCTTAGTCATGTGTTTTGACAATATGGTCTCCAACTTCCATTATGTCGGATTTACCGATGCATACGGCAATATAATGCCTAAATTTTGATGATTAAAGGTAAATAATGCGATGGGAGGGAGACAATAGTGAAATATTGAGTAGTAAAGATTGGATGAATGGGGTGGAATGGGAAACATGGAACTCTGTGGGTTGGAATGTATATCGAAGACAAATTTTGTGATTAGGTTTTTAATTGGGTGTTATTAGTATATTATCTAGATGTTACGTAATTTTTTTTATAGAAGAAAGTTTGGGGATTATGTCTGAAAGGACAATGAAGAGAGTACTGATGGAGTTTTCCAATCATTTAATTCGAGGTGGAGAGTAGGATATGAATTTATCATATGTCTATGTGTTTGGTGAAGAATTTTTTTTGTATTTTAAGGGGGGCCTTATTGTGTAACAAAGGTGTTGTTGGAAAGATGACTGGTATTTTGGTTGACCTGTTTTGCTATTAAATAAGTTTTTAAAATTGTAGATACCTTATGATAATGGCATAAACGTTTGTTTATAGTGACTCGACTGACACTGCATCATAATGGTTTCCATAGGTTTGCGTTGGTGTAAGGTGAATTAAGGGTTGTTATAATTATGTGAAGGCGTGGGGGATAGATCGTGTAGAAGTGTGTTCTTGGTGTGTGTAGATGTTAGTCGTGGTATATTATTATATACATATCGTTGTTTGTAGTGTATAACTATGTTGTATATGTGTATATAGTTGTAATTGGTTTGTGTGAAGTGTGTGTCAGGTAATATTATTTTTGTAATTTTGTTTTATTTAATGTGATGTGTGTGTGTTTTTGTTACTTATTACTTTTCTTTAGTTAGTGTTATATGTTTCTAGTGAGTGTTGTCTAAGTTGTACTTTGTCATTTATTTTTTTTCATTGTTTTTTTTGTAGATGCCTTATTGTATTTGTGTGTTGTATTTGATTTATGATTTTTTGTTTGTCTTCAGCAGTTTCCTTTGTACTTTTATTATATTCATAGATTATATTAATATTCTTTACATTTATATTATTTACAAGATTTTATATTTACCATTTTGTATTATATTTGATCCATTTTTATATTTTTTTGTTTATAATTTTGTTAGTATCAATTGTATCTGAGGTGGTTTTATCTGAACTGAAAATTTTAGATATATAGTGGTTGTTATTCCAGGTGGTCAAGAATCGGAGTATTTTGTGAGGTATTGGGTTGAAGGGGGATGTGTGGTCGCTTCGGATGAGATTTTAAGGGTGGCCCTGTAAGTAATGGGTGAGACTAGGTTAATAAGTTTGTTAATCTATTATTTAGGTTCCTGTTGTTTTAGATTATTAACTTTATAATTTTCCATAGCAAATCAAGCCATTTCTAAGCCATGCATAAAATATTTTTTTGCTCTTTCATCTTATCAAAAAATGATTGTATAGACTTAATTTGTTTCTTATACTTTATTATATAAAGTTAAAATGATTTACACTTAAAGTACTCAGAAATATTACGGACTTCTACACTGATAAGATCATTTGTATTTCAAAAATGCTTGATATTACGTGGTATGCTATGATGCTATTTAGGGGAGCGCATGTTCGGGCTGTCGATGGTTTGTTATGATGTTTAAAATTGGACGGTGGGGATCTTGATTGGTTTTTTACTAAACCTTTGTCTTATGACATTTTGAATGTTTAGGGTTTATCAATTTTTGGGTGGGATTTTGAGGTTGTCACGGGTGGTGTGAGGACGTAGAGTTGGACACGGCGGAGATATTGTGGTTTACTTATTTTTGGCGGCATGTTTAGTAATCAGAACATCATTTTGTTCTTTATGCGGAGAACTATTTCGTGAATGGGGAATTGATAAGTGGGAGATGCGCTTGGGGTTTTTAGGTTAGTTGTGGTATTAGGGGGGTCTATTTTTTGTTTATTTGGGTTAGATTATCTGGGGTACTGTTGGGGGCGTTTTGCGTACTCGGGTTATACGTGGGTTGCGGGGGGTTTTGGAGTTCTTTAGATTGAAGTTGTTGCAGTGTAGGGGATCATACAGTGGTAACTGTGGACTAAGACGGAGTGTTGGGCGCGGGGGGTTATTTAATTAATTATATTATTATTATCACCATTTAAGATAAATTTTTCAATAGTATTGAATGTTGTGTTGAGGCTGTTTTTTTTGTGTTTATGATTTGTTGTTTTAACGGAATTGACGAATCTAGTATTTCCCGTGAATATACTTGCCGGATCTTCAATGTAAATGAGTATTCATCCTTAATTTTTAGTGTTTATGTGGTGTAGGTTTGTAGCAAAATGGGTACTTCTTTGTTGTTTTGTTTTCTTTTGAACAACTGTGCGTGAGTGTTCAACTTTTCGAAGTTGTGGGGTACGGAGTACCTGAACATATGGTTTTTCTATTATTATTAATTAATTGTATTGGGTTTAAGCATTTTTTTGCATATTACAGGTTTTGTCTGTCATGGGTGTGTTTATGGTGGGTTTATGGGGCGCTGTTTATTGGAGAGTGGGAGAAAAGGGTGGTGTATGAGAAAGGTGTGGTGGTATGTGAATAGTTATGAATTTAGATATCAGGTGATATGTTTGATAATGGTATTTGTAGGGACATTTTATTTTATTTATAAGTTTTATATATTAGGACTTGATATAATATTATTGTTTTTTCTACTTTTGTTTGGGTTATGTTTTTTTTTATGGCGTTTATGGGTTTGACCTTATTGGTTTGGTGTGTCATGGGAGGGTAGGAGTGAGGCTATTTGGCGGGTGGGTGGGGGCAGGTGGGGGCCGGATGGAGAAGCTCCGTGAGAGGGTGAGCATCGAGAAGAATGTGGAGTGTAGCGGTGAGGGGGTTGGGTGGGGGGGGTGAAAGGGGGGGGGTGGTGAGGTCATTTTTATCTAGTTTTTTAGTAGTTTTAATATTAATTGCAGGAACATAAGTTAAAACGACAGTATGCAACAGTATATTTGCCAATGCACATAGTTGGAGGCAGATGCTGATCCCGAAATCAATCATCAATTATTAAAAGGATAATACTATAGGGGTATGAGAGATATCACTAGTTCGGTCACTCTCTTAATAGTAGGGTCTGGTATGGGCTATTTGTGGATGACATTGTTATGCTCTGTGCAATAGAAGAGTTATTTATTTTGACTGTTGACTGATTTCTGATAATTTTGATTAGTTTTAAGTGGGTTTTGTGGGTCTTTATAAAGAAAAAAAAAAAAAATGTGAAAAAACTGCTAACAGGTCGCGAAATGTGCAGCACTTTTTATCTTGAAGGACCTTTATATAGTCAGAGCTTATGTACAAATGATAATCCACAGTTTCTTGGGCTAGTAAATATGGCTATCCATAAGGTATGTACGATCATCGGGATTAGCCTCCGTGCACAAGCAAATGAAACACTATCTTCCACAGCACTGCAGTAGATGTTAAAAGCAGCAGGTAATGGAATAAGACTGGTGAGTGATGCTGCGAACTATTTCTTCTGAGATGGGAGAAAACTTTGGGACCGCATCCACAGCAACTGAATCCTCTGAGCACATTCCTCTGGCAGTCATTTTTCCTATCTCCTCACTATAAACGTCAGGCGGCAAAATAGTAAGGCAGCTGTTAGCGTCCATCAACGAAAAGTGCTGGTCTGGTGGTGGCCATCTTGATTGACTAGGCTGTAACAGCAGATTGTGTTTTGCCTTCTGACACGGTGACTGACCTACCTTTCTGTGGAATTCGAGAGTGGCAAATTACTACCCTAAGCACTATGATAGGCCACACAGGCCTTTACCAACTTACAATTTTTTTTCTTAAATTTTTTTAAGAAATCGATCTTGCTTCCAAAAGTTCAAGCCTTCTCTTTCCCGTATCTTGACAGAATGGGCGCCTACACAACTGGTATGACACTACTTCACGGGGTACTGGGTGCCAAACATTCTACTCGTATGTCCAGACATCCACTTCAAAAGACAGAAAACACATTAAATTACTGAATTCCAAAATATACACTGGTCATGCTTGTACTGATAAAGTAGGTTTATCCTTCAGCACTATTGACATATACCCTTGAATGATGTATATGCCCTGTATTCTTAAAGGGGTTTTGCCACGATGTATGTGACGTACGCGGATCCTCCACAAATGGTTATTTTATCACTTTTCTCAAATTATATGTGATTTACAAAAAAGTGATTGCCTCGAGAGCTACAGCTGACTTTGATGCCCTTAGTTTACACTGTCAGTTTACATTAGACCTCCTAGGAACCTGATTTTAGGACGAGCGCTTGTGTTGTCATTGCACTTTTTTATCTGCATGACAGGGACATGGAAGGGCTTGAAGGGGACTGGGGAGGAAAATAGAGTGAATGAGCCTGTGTCACTTTTGTTTAGAGAATCCATGGGCTGTAAGTAAATTTATTTTGAGTAAACACATTGCAGACGCTCCCTGCTCCCTGTCCTCTCAGACCCCTTCCATCTCCCCCATGACTCAGCATGCGGAGTTAATCTTCTATCCTGGCAGATAAGAGTAAGGAACTCACTCTTAGCAAAAACCTTTTAAACACCCTGATGAATTCCTGTTTTAATCATAGGGGAATGAAATGCGTTGGGAATAATATATTATATAAATATATATATATATTTATTATACACACCATATATATATATATATATACACACATTATATATATATTATTATATATTATATATATATTATATATATACATTTATTAATTTTTTTTGGTGTGAAATTCTTATTAATATTTTACTATTTAGGTACAGCATAGCCTGTCTTTTTTTGGATCTCTTGTTCTAGGGTTTACCAGGGCTAAATAGTCCTAGGTTCCAGGTGGGGCCGCCCTTTTCAGGACGCGGACCCACACCTATTACATTGATTGGTAGTGCAATGTTGCAGGGTATACTAGGGACAGATACCCGACTGTACCCTTTGTTAGGAGTTTTGGTATTTTGCCGTTTAATCTTACCTTATGGTTTTGTATTTTAATTAAGTAAGGCTATGTCTACACTGCACAGGATAACTAGCGTATTTTCGGCGCTTTTAGTTTTTTTAAAAGCGCTGAACATACGATCGTCCCTGCAGCTCCATAGGCGGCAATAGAAAAGACGAGATGCAGTCTCCACAGCTCGTCTTTTCTCTGCTCATCTTCTGCCGCCGGTTTATTATAGAACATATACATGTTGTATAATGTGCTGACGCTTTTAGTTTTCTTGGCAAAAAAACGAGAAGCGACCATGTTTTTTGTACAAAGCGTGACAAAAACCACTTTCCTGCATCGGAAAAAGTCCGCGTGGAGACATAGCCTAAAAGTTACGTTATATGTCACATTCCAGTGATTTTTTTTGATAATTGTTGGATGTATCTATTTGGGTTTGCAGTGGTTGACATACGTACCATTTTTTTGATTAGCATTATTTTACCAGCAGAAGTAATGGAAGAGTTGGGTAAGAACCTGTCCCATTTATGCCCAGAGCTGCATTTACATTTCTGCATCTCATATCAACCCGTACAGTAAACTATTAGTACTGTCAGGAGTGTGTTCATCAGCAAACTGTTGACTGTCAATGGGCTAAAGAAAGGCCATAAAACGCAAATGAATATCAGCATGCATTAACTGCACCTATGTGTGTGAGTGCATGATGAAGAAGAAAGATTACCTGTACCAGCATCCAATCAGGTAAGAAAATGAACAAAAAGAATCGCCAAACCGACGTTTAAAAGCATAACCAGGGCGATCATAATAGAATTCGGCCCCTGCAAATAAAGGGATCGTTATTTTATTTAAACACTGTATGAAATGAAAACCAAAATTACAAAGCACTAAAAAATGTAATAAATTCAGATACTGACCCAATCTGAAAGCAGAAAAGGCTCACACACATCTTGTTTATTGCCTCTGTTCTTGTTATACACTAGGATACCTTCAAAAATGTATCCCAACGGATAGCTCAGAGACCGATGCACTTGATGCATCAAATACAAACCCTCTGCATTAAAAATTTGGGGGTGTCAAACCCCAAAAAGGTTTTAAAATTGCCCATTGGACCACATTTTCCCTATATATTTCTATGGCCCTGTCACGGTGTCAGTCGGAAAACATTTTTCAAGCTAAGTCAATGGACACCACTCGTGTTTTGAACAATTTAGTCTGTACCATTTGTAGATTTTAGTGGTACATGGGGCCAATCTTTACTCATTTATATAAAGTAAGCCACATTTTCAAGGGTTTTTTCCCATTTTATCAGTGATTCCCTCTAAAACCTTATTTTATGGTTGATTAAGACTGGCATCTCTTTGCAGCGTTTACTGGGAAGGGCATCAGAGGCAGACGGCCTGGAGTTTGATAGCAAATACACATTTTATTCAATTACCTCCTATCCCAGGCTCCACAAACCAAAGAATAAAGGGGGTTGCTGTGCTTTGATTAGATCCCTGGAGAACTATCATTTTGAATCAAGCGTTTTTTGAAAGTTTATTAGATAGTATTAACCCCTTCAGAGGAAATAAAAGCAGATTGTAATAGTGAAGAAGTAATCACAACTCCCCAGGCTATTACTTCTGTTCTAGTACTATTTATACATTGACTGCTAACCCTTTAGGTAGGCTACAAAATGTACTCTGCAGAGTTCTGCCGTCAAGGTACCTGCCAGCTACAGAGGGGCCAGTCAATCACTCTGTTTACTCGGCCACGTCAGTCTATAGAAAATTGTGATATCACTAAAGAAAACAGCAATACCTCTGCCAGTTATCAGCCACAGGGTGATACACAACCCCTTTGCTTTATAGTAAAATCATCTCACTTTCTGACATATTCAGCTTTTTAAATTTTGGCAGCGGCCATGGGTTTTCGTGCGGGTTTACATTAGGCCCCGTTCAACGGTTATTCTGGGAGGATTGGAGCCGTACTGCAGCCGTATTTTTCGCTTCAGTACGGCTCCTCAACCTCCCAGTAATTTCGGGTTTCCCCGTTCTAAAAGAACTATGGTTCCGTGTCCCCCGGGACTGACATTATTTACGGCGGTACGCGGCGTAAATAATGCATTGTCTTGGGGCCGGGGCGTCCCCCGGCGCCCCCAGCCCCCCCCCTTATTAGCCTTTATTGTGGGCAGGATCCGCCCCGCAATTTTTGGCTTGAATAAGGGCTGTGTGAACCAGCCTTAGAATGCACGATTTAAAGCAGAGGGGTGGTTGCTACCCATACACTTGGTTTATTGAAAAATTACTGACCCCAGCCACTGTAAGTGCATGTTAGAAGAAAAAAAACCCCAAAAAACAGCTTTATAATTTAAAAGTTACAATTTAGAGAGTCATGTAGCACACAGAGTGGAATATTTCCACTGCTTCCGAAGTTTTGTAAACAATTGGTATGGCAGCCAAGGGCTTAAAGGGGTTGTCTCACTACAAAGATTAGCTTTCAATACGTAGAGAACAATAAATGAAGATGTGTTCCAATACATTGCTTTGTTTTTTTTTTCTTTGTTGAGAAGATAAAAATGATTTGATCAGCTGAGTGCATTCAGGTTTCTCTAGGTTACCCTGGGAAACCTGTCTCCCTTACAGGATAGCAGGGATGATGTCATCACTCACAACTGTGGCAGCTTCAGAGTTATCTGATCTAACAAACAAAGGAGAATAAGGGGCCTCACACAGTGTTTTTGGGTCAATTTTGGGGTTGGTTGGATCTGGAAATCGCATCCAAAAATGAAAGGTTGATCGGGGTCCCAAAAAAAAAAACGTAGCGCATTTTTTGGGTATTTTGGGGTCCACCCTTTAAGGTATTCCCCGGGTTTTAAAAAGGATGGGATGTAGGTTTTTTCTTAAGTTGAATTGTTGCAAGTCGAAAGGTTAATTATTAATGTAACTTAGACAAAATTTTTTTTTTTTTAGTTTTTTAATGCAGGGGGGGGTTTTTACTTTGTTTGTGTTTGTGTCCCTGTTAAAAAGATTTCACCCCATTGTGCTGTGGAAAGTGGAACTTGATGTTCCACAGCTGCTATGTGCTGTAGAACATGCAACTACAAGTGCCAGCATGCCCCATATGTCTGTTTGTAACTAGGGAGCAGATGTAAGTCGGAACGGTGTAAGCAGGGGACTGCCTGTAGTTTTAAATAGGGCTCCTAGTGTGTCTTTTGGACCAAGAATTGACATGTCAATTCTTGGAATGGATCTGAAAGAAGCAATGAGACATCCATCGGCGATCACTCGTGTGAACGCCGATGCGTGTTCCATATTAAAGGCAATGTAACTTCACACTGCTATTTGATAGATACGTATTTGGGTCCATTTGGGGTCCGACAGACGGATCCGAACACGTATCTAAAAGCGGTATGTTCACACAGACTCAACACGCTGTGTGAACATACCCTAATTACTTTTGTTTACTTTAGCTCCTATGCTTCTGTGGACTTTAGATAAACATCTCCTGCTCTCATGTAAGAGTAATTAGCAGACCTTTGAATATGGAGCTGATATGTTAATCACTCACAGCCGAACCAGGAAGACACAAGATGCATGAATGAAAGCTGCTTTTGGCTCTGTGATACAGCGTGGTGAGACAAGCCCTTTAATGAAGACCCCAGTCCTGCTCTATCACTGCTTCTATTTTACCCTGCCTCGGTTGCTGGGGATGATTGCTTAATAGAAGGCTGCAGCGGCTGTAAATACCACATTACAGATTCCACTGCGGTTTGCCACGTGCAACGATGGATAGAAGTCACAACGGCCAAAACAGTTAATTTTTAAGACATTTTTTCTGATCACAAAATACATTGAAAAAAAAAAAAGCCTCCAAACGTTTCCATAGCCTTTAAAGGATAGCATGCGTTATAAAATAGATGATGGCTAGTGGTCTGACCACTAAGACGTCCAACGTTGCTAAAAGAATTATCCTTACAGTTATGGTTTCAACATACAATATTAATTAATTCCAGGATGGACATTGTATGTTAAGGGATCACTGTATAGAAACAAACCTTCTCAGATAGCGATATTCCATCAACCAGCAGACTTTTGAGAGGACTAATTTTGTTTCAAAGGAGCCTACAAATTCCTAATATTTTCTTCTAACAAAGAACTCACTGTATCCGACAATAGTCCTTAAAGCTGAAGATATGTAGTCAGATCTCCCACTGGTTTAAGCCATGAACATCTTTATCCACGTCCTCTTTCATGTAACAGTCATGGAAAAGGGACCGTTTAAAACCAAAGCAAACTCCATTATGGGAGTTCAGTGAATGCAATGGTACCGGTTAGCGTAGATTTATTAGGGCAACTAATAGACATCTTAATATAAAGTGGTCTTCACGACAGGTTCTCTTGCGGAGAAACCTTACAGCATGCCTGTTATAGCACGCCTTTACATGGCACAAGAAATGTCTTGCCAGCTCTAGGCTGTCAGGCAATGCTTAAAAAGGAAAAAAAGTGTGTTCTTAAATAGTGTTTTCATAGACTAATTAAATAGGTTGTTAAATATATCTGCATAACTTACAGCAGCTTCTCTATAGATTTGCATTCGCACCTCTCTTCTGGAGCTGCCAAATAGAAGGTTATCTACATAAAGCAAACACCTACCATGGGTACAGCACAGACAGGACACCAAAATAGTTCCAATGGGAATGCCACCTGAAATATCTTTATATAGCACATGATATATACTTACTGATATGCAGTCAGGGGATTCAATGAGAAATAATAGCATTAATAGAAACTATGGGTGAATATGTATCAAGTTTGAGATCTTATTTAACCCATTACAGGCCATTTCGTTTTTTATATTTCATTTTTGTCTTCATCCTAGAGCCAGGACTTTTCTATTTTTCTTTATTTTATCTTTATTTTTTTGTGGGAAGTGTTGCTATTTTTAATGGTACAAATGAATGTATTAGGACCCAAAAAGTTTCGTGGGGTGGAATGAGCAAAGAAAAAAAAAACCCAAACAAAATCTCACTATTGCTTTTTTTAGGTTTTCTTTTGATGTAGTTTACCCTGTGAAATAAATGATATGTTAAACTTTATTCTGTGGGTTAGTTTCATTTTGGCGATACCAAGTCTATATAGTTTTTATTTTGATATAGTTTTCATTTAAAGGGGTGTTCCGGGACTGATCAGTGCTCATTCTTTCATCGGGGTAAGAGTAAAAATAGAAGACTCCTACTCACCTCCCGGATGCTCCCGATCACTCCCGGCGGCCGTTGCGTTCAACCAGGAAGTAAGCAGTGCACGTCCATCAGTCACATGAGAGCTCCAGCCAATCACAGGTCATACCACCACCTGCACGTGATCTCTCTGACCAGTAATTGGCTGAAGTAGTCATGTGAATGCTAAAGGTTGACATGTCACCTTCTATTATATCACTGCAAATTATAATCCCTGTTAAAACATAACTTTTACTAGACTATCTAAAATTATACAATCTAGACCCCTATAGATTCCACTACATACCTAAATGATACAGCATACTGTGTACTATCCGTCATTTGGGTAAACGCCCCGAAAAAGGGACGGCTCCGCTTTATGACAGATAATATCACTATATACGTGTATAAACACCTTAAATCCCCAGCTATACCCGACGCTTTTTCCCCCGTACAGTTTTAGGGTTCATCAGGGGATTCAAAAAAACTCTCGCTGTGGAAAAAGAGTACGCTATATACAACGCATATACTACCTGTCTTAAATACATATACCTCCTATTTAGATTCAATAGGGAGACTGATACTAAGCTTAGATGCTGTCAGGTATAAGAATGATACTCCCCGCAGCTCCTTAGGTATACTGGCACCCAGGATAAGAGGGATACAGAGCACATCGTCTCTGCTTCCCTTATACTCCTCCTTTGGCCCCCCAAATGTATAACAGACAAGCCCCTAACATTTCCGAATTGGTATATTTTGCTTTATACCTATTGCCGGGTTCCTTTGAAGGTTGATTTACCCGGCGTTCTGGATATTAGACTGCGCATGTCCGGAAAAGAAAAGCATGTCATTTCCGGTTAGTGGCCGGGGAATGACATTTGCGCATGTCGAGAAACCAGCCCAGACCATGCGGGGGCCCGGCGTTCTAAAACTTCACTGCGCATGTCTGGAAAGGAAGATACATGCACTTCGGTAGTGCTCCCGGGGAAATCGTCACTGTACATATTAAAAGCACAGCCGACCCTCTGCGCGGGAGCTCAAAATACGTGCCTGACCAAATACACGCCAAAAACGGCAGCACAGATACCCATGGCGAGTGCACCTGTTCCCCCGACGCCACCCATATACTCACATGTATATTGATAGCAAGCTATTGTGACGGGACGTCTCGCCTTAGTTCTCAAAATTTCCCAGAGCAATTACTATACAACCGACACACATAGGTTAATAAGGGCTTAATACAGGGCCAAAGATTTCGGGGTACAACATTCACTGTCCTCAGCTGACTTGAATTATCAGACTGTAGGTAATCAATGAATTTAAAATTTAAAAAAAATTATAATATGGTGCTGATACATATCCAATGGTCAGATCTAACAGTCAATAGTGGTCATCTATGGAGAGTGCGACAAGACAGAGCAGGGGTGAAAAAGGCCAAAGCAGAGTCTATTCAATAAAGCAACCAAATTGCAAAGTCTCATTGGGGCCCTTTGGATGAACCGAATCCATACGATAAATCCATTGGGCCTCTTTACATAGAATTCGTCTATCCCATTCCCCTCCTCTGGGGGATGGTCCCCACCCACCTCTAAGATCAGAAAACGCAGAGATTCCATTCACCATTATGAATGTTCCCACACATGTCGGGGCTACTGGCGTGTCTCTCCTATTTCGTATATCCCCAGATGTTCTCCCCACCCTTCTTTTGAATATTCTCCTTGTTTTTCCAATATATTAAGTGGGCAGGGGCATGTACACATGTTTAAAATACTCCTTCTGTCCTACGTTGGCAAAATCACGAATGGAAAAATTGTTTTCCATTAGAGGCACTTGTGAAGGATTTAGTTTGTAATTAAAATGGGCAGGTAACCAAACTCTGCCCCCATTTAAACATACCAATCGGTTTCCTTTCCAGCCACGTGAAGAAAGTGACATGTATTTTTCTTTCCAGACTGCGCAGTGAAGTTCTTAGAACGCCGGGCGCCGCATGGTTGGGCTGGTTCTCAGACATGCCGCAGTGTCATTCCCGGCGGCACTAACCGGAATGACATGCTTTTCTTTTCCGGGCATGCGCAGTCTAATATTTCCCGAACGCCGGGGAAATCAACCTTCAAAGGAACCCCGGGAATAAAGGGATAAAGTAGAATATACCAATTTTGGAAATGTTAGGGGCTTGCTGTTTATACATTTGAGGGGCCATTGGAGGCATTTAAGGGAAGCAGAGACGATTTGCTCTGTATCCCTCTTATCCTGGTGCCAGCATACCAAAGGACTGCGGGGAGTAAACATTCTTATACCTGACAGCATCTAAGCTAAGTATCAGTCTCCCTATTGAATCTAAATAGGAGGTATATGTATTAAGACAGGTAGTATATGCGTTGTATATAGCGTTTCTCTTTTTCCACAGCGAGAGTTTTTGAATCCCCTGATGAACCCTAAACTGTATGGGGGAAAAAGCGTCGGGATAGCTGGGGTTTAAGGTGTTTATATACGTAAATAGTGATATTATCTGTCATTAAAAGCGGAGCCGTCCTTTTTTCGGGGGGATTACTCACTGACGGGAAAGTACATAGTGTGCTGTACATCTAGGTATGTAGTGGTAATCTATAGGGGTCTAGATTGTATAATTTTAGATAGTCTAGTAAAAGTTATGTTTTAACAGGGATTATAATTTGCAGTGATATAATGGTTTAAATCCTCTGTTCATATAGAACTTACAGAATTTCTAATATTATGGCATGTCACCTTCTCCCCCCCGGCGGATTTGCCGAGCGGGGAGAGGAGACGGAATCCATAGTTCTCTTTGAGAACTGTGGATTACCGTAGTTACTGGGACGGATTGGAGCCGTACTGCAGCGCAAATACGGCGCGCAGTACGGCTCCGATCTGCTCCCAAATAAGCCGTGTGAACGAGCCGTTATGGTTTAGCTATTTTTAAAGAAACTACTTTTTTTTGTGTGGTGAGCGGTTTTTGACTGGTACAATTTTTGTACATACGACGATTTGATCGTTTTTTATTCAAATTTTTAAGGAGGTGAGGTGAACTAAAACGGCAATATTTGCATATTTTTCCAACAGCGTTCATTAGACTGGATAAATAAGAATATGCTTTAAAACATCCAGCTCAATATGGGAAAAAAGTGGAAGCTTTCACATTTTTTTTTTTTTTTATATATATATTTTTAAAACTTTTTTTTTTTTTTAGTCCCCCTAGGATACTTTACCCCTATGGTGTACAATTGCTTGTTCACTGTAATGCAATACTAAGAAGCAGTGATACATCAGGACAGGGGTGTTCAATAGGTCCTAGGCTGCCATACCATTTGGTTTTGCACCCTGTGTTTGTGTCAGAGGTGGGGGTAATAAGGTGATGGAGATGCTTGTCTACAATCTGTTGTATGGAACAGTGTAGACTACTACACAATTCCGTACCATGTTTTTGCTGTATAGTGTTGTATACTGGTACATCGAAGACCAAAACGCCGCTGTTAGGCTAATGAAGTCCTATAGATACAATTATGGCTATGCTGAGAGCTTTTTTCTGAGTACAGATTAAAGACACAAAATTGCATATAGGGAACAAACTAACAATTATGAAAGTCTAACGGTGTCCATGAACTTTAGAAAAACCACTATTATATTGTTTATTACAGCATATTGGAGCTATACATAGATCCCTGGATCAGAATCATTCTAAAATATGCTACAGTCAAGTGCCACATCTAACTTGACTCTTGGTTTTATAGGACTACAGACATCAATTTCAATATCCTACATGTAGGTATCATTAAATGTAAAAAGGGAAGACCTCCGAATAAGAAATCAACAAAATAATAACCAATACTTACTGAATTAATTTCATTTTCAACAGGTGATACAGAATCATTATTGGTTTGATTCTTTGGTGCCACGAGTTGGGGCATAACTTTTGGCACAGGTGTGCTTTCTTTGGCATCTGGCTTTGACTGTGGCTTTTTAGGGCTTTGTTTTTGGGGTGATGGCACATTCACTGTTGAGGGTAGCTTTTTTGGGTTGGAGTCTTCTTTTACAGCTGTATGCAATGATGGATTCACTGTTCCATAGTAGCTATGGAAATCAGCATGAAGTTCCCCATTCCCAGTGCTGCTTGGATTATGACCAAATGAAGCCTTTGGTGACTGTTTGACAATGGCCACCTCCTTCACAGGAGATTTAGTGGGCAAGGGTTTTAAGGAAGCAACAGGAAGATTCTCAATGGATGCACTTTTTCTTTCAAGATTAGGGGGCGCTACTGGGACAGTGTTAGAAGTTTTTCTTTTTATATCCTGTGAAGAAGACTGTTGAGGCTTCTTTCGTTTCTCCTCTGGTGTTTCTGGAGGAGTTGTTCCTTTTCTATAAAAATGTGGTGACTCTTTTGGAGAAGGTGGTTTCTTGGGTAACTTTTCCTCAGTGTTCTCCTTAACTTCAGTAACGTCTTGAAACTTCTGCCTGATGTAATCTGGCCCTGAAAATTTTAAAAGAAAAAAAAGAAGTGAGAAAGAACCATGTGCATGTCTTGTGAATGAGGCTCAACTGCAATACAAAACTCAGCACAGAGACTAAGGAGGTGCTTTTCCTGTAAAAAAAATAAAAAATAAAAAATAGATATTTTTAAAAATATCAGATAACCTCTTTTTACTTAAAGGGGTTGTCTCACTACAAGGATTACTTTTTAAGATTGCAAAAACAAGTCACTTTGCAATATGTGTCCATTAACAGTGTCCTACCTATTCCTAGATATCCCCTCTTGTATGGGCTGCATCAGCTCCTCAGGTCGCTATAGCCACAGACCAGTTTTGATCTATCCTGATAGGATGCCAACGCTGGTTGCTATAGCTACAGACCAGGCTTCTACTGCAGCCTACTAGTAGCCAGTAAACAAGCCCCTGAATTCAAAGTGAAACCAAGAAATCAACTGAGGTAAGATGAATCAATGTAGTGAGACAACCCCTTTAAATTTAAAATCTGCTATACAGAAAAAAGGCAAACATTTGATACTCAACTGCATACTGTGGATGATTTGTTGGCTACTTACACCTGATAATAAGAGAAGTTTAAAGGGGTGTTTCAGAATCTAAGAATGCTCATTGGTCTGTCAGGGCATAAGCAAAAATAGAAGATAAAACTCAAACAGACCTCCCCGACAGTCCCGGTGGCCGTCTCGGTGATCTTCGCTGTGGCTCTGAACGGTCTTCATTTATGTGACAGCTGCAGCCAATTACAGTCCACAGTGTTCACGTGCATGTGATGTTGTGGCCTGTGATTGGCTGCACCTGTCACATGAACGGTCACTGGCGATTTCCTGGATGAACGCGCTATTAGCCGCAACTGAAGGAGACCAAGTATGACTTTTATCTTCTATGTTAACTTATGCCTCAACGGAATAACGAGCATTCTTAGATCCCGGAACACCCCTTTAAGAATCAACAGGTATTCTATCTAAACCATGAGCGGCAATAAACAGGGTCAGGATTCCCTATTATAACCAGCTATTATCTGTTCTGAAACACAGCAACATTGCAGAAAAATAACAGTAGCTACTATTGGTCAAAAGTTAAAAAAAGAACAATTTTTCCACCTAATATTGACATTAACACTGTTCTAGTACAGCAAAAAACGTAAAAAGGTTTAAAAAAGGAAGTTAAAAAAAAAAAAAACCAACTTTTTTTTCTCTATCTCAAACGCAACAATTGTCTGAATTTATGATTTTAACCAAAATGTTTTTTTCAGTGGAGGCATCAAGAACAGCTGCTCTGCAGCACAGAAAGCAAGTCCTGGCTTGAAATTGGATGCAAACTATTCCTACAGGTGTACCAACTTTTGGAGATTACTTTCAAACCCTAGGAGTCTATATAACCAGTGTTGGAACAGCCTGCGTTACAATACCCTCTCAAGCCGGATTTGGACAATTCTGCTCTTCCAGGGCAGAGCACATTGATTGTATTATGGCAAAAAAATTAACAAAAGACGACAGAAAGACAATTAAAACGCTTAGAAGTGTAGGTCCAGAAAAATTGCTACGAAAGCCAAGGTTGCAGTCAGTACAGTTTCTTAAACCATCAAAAGGCACTTGGAAACTAGAAGAAGCTCTGACAGGAAGTAGTCTAGTGATCAAAGGCCACGACAAAATCAGATGACAAGTTCTTCAAAGTCAACAGTTTGTGTTATTGGTGCCTCAAAAGCTCAAAATCTACAAGCACAGCTTAATACAGCAAAAAGTAACCACACTTTCATTGTAATTGTGAAGACAAGACTTCTATGTGCAGGTTTAACAGGTCAAGTATCAGTACGAAAGCCTGACCTGGACCAAGCAGCACCTCCAGTGGACCAGTGAAGAGTAAAGGAAAGTCTTATGGACTGTTGGATCAAAATTTGACATCTCTGACACATCATGCAGGGATTTTGCATTTTGTCAAGTAGGTGGATGGATGGTTTCTCAATGTGTGATGCCAACTGTCGAACGTAGAGGAGAAACTTGTGATGGTCTGGGGCTCTTTTACTGTACCCAGAGTTGACAACTGGAAAAAAATGGCTACCACAGCATTTTGATGTGCCGTCTGATGTACACATAGCTCCTTCAGAGGTTCATATTACAGCAAGCCAACACATACTTCTATGGTTTATCAGAAACACCAAAGACGCCGCCGTTAGGCTTCAAAGAATGGAATGGCCTACACAGTCTACAGACATAAGCCCTATTGAGCTTGTTCAGGATAAACTGGATAGAAGGGTAAAACCAAAGCAACCTACAAATACAGCACATTTGTGGGAACAAATTTCTGAACAATATCTTAATGCAGTTCCAGAAATAATGCCTCGATTATGTGAAGCTATTAGATCACCTAGAGGTCTCCACTTTGAAGAGTCAAAAATCTAGATCCAATTTGTTAAAACAAAGTTAATCGATTATTTTTTATCATCTTTACTTATTTGTGTCTTTTTTTCTTTTATTTCAAAAGTACATTTGAGACATTAAACTGTAATTCTCAATAAAAACTGAAGTGTTTTAAAAGTTTTGACGGGTAGCGTGCATGAGCCAGGAATGAGGAGAAAAGTAACCTCGACATAAGGAGACACCGGTTAGTCAAGGCCACTGAGGTGAGCAGAAGCCAGTGGGGGTCATCCGGGTGACTCTTTGTTCCTTGTGTTCAAACTCCGATTTCTTTGAAATGGCGCAGTGTTTTAGAGTAAATCACAGCTGGTTGGTTGTCCCCGTTCATTGATTCCTGTGGTTCTGTGCCAGACAGATTGTTTAATAACTCCTTAATAATTATCATTATGTCTATGAAAGGTCACCACGTGACCTGCACTCTGACTCTCCGAATAACACGGCATCTTCTATGTTAATCCAATGTCCATCTCTCTATGCATTTGTATGAGAGTCACGTTGAATGTTTAATAGGAATAAAAAGAGGCTAACTTCCAGGCCACACAGAAGAAGCTGTCTATATTAGAGAATCACGGCTTATTCACAACGTAATTGTGGGATGTATTTCGCCCGCAATTACGCCGTGTGCTCCGGAGCGGGGGGTGGAGGGGGTGTCGACAGCCCGCCGGCCCCATAGACATTCATTATTCACGGCGCGTATACGCTGTGAATAATTGACATGTCACTTATCTCCCCCGCGGCGTATTGTGCGAGCGGGGAGAGGAGACGTAATCCATAGTTTTCTATGAGAACTGCGGATTATTGTAATGACTAGGACGTATTTCGCCAGTCTTTGAGCGCAGTACGGAGCGAATTACGGGCTGAAATATGTCCCAGTCATTGCCGTGTGTACATAGCCATAAACTCCAGAGGCAAAGCACAGGGACCATGAAATTTCTGATAAGATTATATCAAGATACTGTTATTGATGCAGGCTTGCATTACTGTAGCATCAATCTTGTAGTCTTTAGTTTAAAGTCCAACACTAACCAGAACCGGCTATACTGGGAAATATTTGTTGTTTTCCATTTACCATCACTTATGGTCAGTCATACTGGGGCTTGTCATGTAATTGAAAAAATTATAAAATAACCCCCCCTCCCCCAGATACACATCATTAGTGGTGATAGCACCTCATCCTAGATTGAATCACTTTACTGTAAGTTTCTTTAACACCTCAGCCATACAACATCCAACTAACCAATGCTAGATGCAGAACTACAGCAACAAGCCTCAGATGATGAAAGGCAAAGCATTAGATATTAAAGAAAGGTAATGTAGAGGACCACTGATAAATGAGACCAATTCTATCCGCACGTAGGGCGACATGTCATAACACGCCAACGCAAGCTTTTTGTTCTATTTTCGGCAAACCCACTTTTTGCGCCATATTCTTGTTGTAAATGAACTGTCGTACACCAAAACTAGGCGTATTATACGCCGGGAATGGCACTTTGTAATGCGCCTAAATATGGTGCACTGTGTGCTCCCGTCGCGAGATGCGCGTATTGAGGAGCCCTACATATGTTATGGGCCCTCGTCGGGCAATGAGCCTCGAAAGATACATACCATATACTACCAATGATATGTGCCGCGAGTTGAGCAATGCGCCCTTTTTTGATGCAATGCGCCCTTTTTTGATACAATGTGCCATTTTAGGCGCATTAAGTTTTCTATGCAAGGTATACCTGATGCCAATTTTTAAAAAGTATCGGACTTTCAGGCGCACTTTACACTGATTTAATGCACCTAAAACTGGCATAGATACGCCACTTTTCAGACATGTCGGCCTTCGTGTCTGGCACTACATAGTGGACTTTCAGAAATATATCAAGATATTTCATCTTTTTTTAATCTGCTATTTAGAATTTTTATTTTTTCTGTATAATTTTAATTTTGCTTTACAATTTAGAGGATTTATGTTTCTTGTATCTGTGACTGCTCTTCTTGAAAAACTGTAAAATTTTATTTTTTACTGGAGATGTTTCCCTGCCTTGCTTAGATTTCAAGTACATCTGTAGTGTTCAGGTTAAGAGGGGATGCACATATACAGATAATATACTCCGAGTAGCAAAATAACACTTCAATCCAGCTGGGAAATACAATTCTCTGTGCTTATCCAAACCAAAGTATAGACCACACAATTACAACAGTCTATAATTTGTTCATGGAGTGCAGGCTAGAGTAAAGTAATACGTAGCCTGTTGACATGCTGGATTGAAGACAATGGGGTTTAATAGCTGCATAAAAGCAGGAGGGATTATATTAGGGGATTACAGAAAATTACCTGCCATACAAAATTCTAATACACGGCTTGAAACATGAAAATAAATAATCATTCAGATCTAAATAACAGCAATTTACAGACCATGAAGAAAAAATTATAGCCCTTAAAAGTTGTGTGGTCCCTGATTATGGGCAATACACTACGTGGAAATCCCTAAAGAAGCATTTATGCTATCTATCATACATGAAAAAACTTCGAGACTCTCGGTTCACATATTTTGATCAAAAGATGTTTAAGCTGCCCACGACTTTCAACGTGATCTCAAAATCGGGCAGTCCTATCCTATCTTTGCCTCTCAATCGAGCCAATCAGGCCTCCCGCTGGGTCAACCGACCTCCATTATTCAGAGAGAAAAAATAAACACCCAACCTGCAAGCTGCCCTTCTTATGACAGCCTGTGAGAGTGGGCGGGGACAGAAACCCAAAATGGAAGCACCCCTTACTTCCCATATAGGTTAAAATCAATGTACACCAAGTATAACGTATGTTTCTGCACACAAAAACATTTCTGAAAAAAACGTATGCAAACCTGGGTGCCACTTATGACAGCCTGTCCCCGCCCACTCTCACAGGCTGTCATAAGAAGGGCAGCTTGCAGGTTGGGTGTTTTTTATTTTTTCTCTCTGAATAATGGAGGTCGGTTGACCCAGTGAGAGGCCAGATTGGCTCGAGTGAGAGGTAAAGATAGCATAGGACTGCCCGATTTTGAGATCACGTTGAAAGTCGTGGGCAGCTTAAACATCTTTTTATCAAAATATGTGAACCGAGAGTCTCAAAGTTTTGTCCCCGATTATGCACCTATAGCCCAACAGAATCTAATGACATCCCACCAGCAATGTATGTGAATGGCATTTACAATACAGTGCTCCTACAAGTTCCAATGGCCACAAGGTACAATATTTTCACCACACAATGATCTTTCCTGGTATCTTGAAACCACACTCCCCATACAATGTCCCAGACACTGCTGATCTGCAGCTCACATGATTAATGGAAGATCCAACCAATTATCACAAACATTTTACTTGTAAGTCACCTGTATTAGTGAGGTGCATGCAGTGATTGGAGGTCTAGTAGCCCCTCTCTACAGTACAGTGTGGTACTACAGGACCTGTACTGCTCTTACATGTATTAATGAAGTGCATGCAGTGATTGGCAGTCTATAGCGCCTCTCTACAGTACAGTGTGGTACTACATGTCTTGCCCTGCTCTTACACGTATTAGTGAGGTGCATGCAGTGATTGGAGGTCTAATAGTGCCTAACTATAGTACAGTGCGGTACTACGTGTCCTGTACTGCTCTTACATGTATTAGTGCAGAGCATGCAGTGATTGGCAGTCTAGTAGTGCCTCTCCAGTACAGTACAGTACTACATGTCCTGTACTGCTCTTACATGTATTAGTGAGGAGCATGCAGTGATTGTAGGTCTAGTAGTGCCTCTCTAAGGTACAGTGCGGTACTACATGTGCTGTCTGCTCTTTACCCAGCATGGGCGGCTGCTTTGGACACCAGATGAGGACCCATTTTCTTTTTTCTGATAAATTGTGTAGATGACCCATAGAAGCTCCTGTTCTCAATAAAGAAAGTGATTTCCAACTTCCAGCAGCTCTTTCTGGCTTTTATACTGTATGTAGGGACCTGCTTTATCTGTATTAGTTATTTGCTTTATTTTCACCTTGTATTATGTTGGGGACTTTTTGGGGTTTCGGAACCAATTACCAGTTTTCCATAGAGCTTATCATACAATGGTTTCAACATACAACGGTTGTCCCCGAGCAAATTAATATTGTAATTTAGGGGAAGACTGTAATAATAATAATATGCTTGGGGAAACTTTTGCATGGAATGACCAGCGTAATTATTAGAAAAAATTACAACATGCTTATTATCACTGCAAATTCCATGCAGACAAGCTCTAGTTAATGGAGTAAATGCATGTGTGGTTATCTTGGTCAATCTGTTGCGAAAGTCCAAGTCTGAGCTGTGGATTTTCTAGACACTCTACAGTACATTTGCTCAGTGCAAACCAATGCCACGTGAATATGGCCACAGGTCATCAAAATCCCTGAAACTAAAAGGTTACAGTGAACAACCACCACTCTCAATGGTGCTCTATAATAGGTTGGTTGGCATCTTGGATAAAATCCAATGTAAAAAGTTAGGTTTCACAGTGCCTTGGTTTCCCCATACAGTTTTGTAGAGAATACCCAAATTAGCATGTGTCAATTTTGCATGATGTTACTTTACATGAACCATGCAAGATGAACTCAACCTTTCAACCAAAGCATAGTCAGGGTGTGCCAGTAATGCCATTGTATTATCATAGCAACTGCACGATTGTGTGGTGGGACAAAACATAGCCTGCCCAACAAGCAGCATAAATGGCAGTGCAGAGGGTTGTACGTAGGCCTGCAGGACTAATGCAGCTGCTCCAGCGACTGTTCTCTGCTCCGTCCAAAATTTCAGAGCTAAATCAGCGTGGAATCCATACCTAAAATCTGTGAAAATAGGGAATTTAGATGTGGATTTGACGTATATTTCAGAGGCAGATTTTCAGCCTCTCATAAATGAGGTGAGGATTCAGCGGTGAATCTGCTTCAAGAATTGAGATTCCAGTCCTTTTCAGCGTTAAAAAGAAATCTGTGTTTAGGAGAATCAACATCGTTTGCACTGTGACCAAATTTTCCATTAGAAACAATGTAAGGTGAATTGCAGTCAGATTGGACGCCGATTCTGAATCTGATCCACTGAATTGACGCCAGAATCGCTGTCCTAGTCAGCTGTATGAACATACCCTAATGATTTTCCTCAAACCAGCTGTGAAGCACAAGTGATCCATACAACTATATACACATCCCATACTATACACATCAAAGTCGAGGAAGACTTTTCAGGACACTGGCTTTGGTGTCTGAGCCACAGATTGGTTGCTGATCCTGCAAAAAGGCTCCTTATAATGACCAGGTGATTTTATTCTGCACTAAAGGAATTGGACAGTTGTAATATATTGTCTGAATAATTTGTGAAATTATCTGCTTTCTATTACAATAATATTGAAAGGAATCTGTCAGCACATATTAAACTCCTGAACCACTAAGAGCACTAGGTACAATGGGGAAAGGAAGTATTTGATACACCGACGATTTTGCAACTTTTCCCACCTACAAAGAATGAGGCTGTAAGTTTTATCGTAGATACACTTCAAGTGTGAGAGGGAATCTAAAAAAAATCCAGAAGATCACATTGTAGGATTAGTAAATAATATATTTTATCACCTACCAAACGGCAAACATTCTGCATTAATTGCATCTAGCTGAACTTGTTATCTGTATAAGACACCTGTCCACACACACAATCAATCATACTCCAACCTCTCCACCATGGCCAAGACCAAAGAGCTGTCTAAGGGCCGAAATTGTGGACCTGCACAAGGCTGGAATGGGCTACAGGACAATAGGCAAGCAGTTTGGTGAGAAGGCAACAACTGTTGGCGCAATTATTAGAAAATGGAAGAAACACAAGATGACTGTTCATCTTTCTTGGTCCGGGGCTCCATGCAAGATCTTGTCTCGTAGGATAAGGATGATTCTGAAAAGGTCAGTAATCAACCTAGAACTACACGGGAGGAACTGGTCAATGACCTGAACAAAGCGGGGACCACAGTCCCAAAGATTACCGTTTGTAACACACTACGCCTTCTTGGAATCAAATCTTGCAGGGCATGCAAGGTCTCCCTGCTCATGCCAGCACATGTCCAGGCCATGGACTGTGGGGGTGGACTAGACCAAGGGATACAGAGATCCATGTGTTACAAACCAGCATTCAAGATATAGCCTCGCACAATATCTCGTCAAAACCCAATCCATCTACTGAATGTGTTAAACTGGAAGGGATAAATCTAGCAAGCAAAATGGGGGAGCTTGAGGTGCTAGTTCTAGAGGAACAGATTGATGCAGTTGGTGTTGCTGAGACGGGCTGTTCACTTTCAGGATTTTGCTCTATTTAGGAAGTACAGGGCAAATAGGAAGTGAGGAGGAGTGTGTCTGTATGTTAGGAATTATATAAAAGCAGGTATGAAAGAGGCAATAGCGTGTGAAGATGGTGAAGATGTGGAAACCTGGTGGGTGGAAATACAAGGGGGAGTTAACACAGGAAAAAATATTTTTGGTGTAATCCATAGACCCCCCCCAACTTCACTGAGGAAATGGAGAATCAGCTGCATAAACAGAGCCAGCAGCACAGGTGGGTACAGTGGTAATAACAGGCGACTTCAATTACCTAGATATTACCCGGGGTAACGGTTCTGCTTCAATTGCAAAGGAGAGGAAGTTCCTCAGCCTCTTACAGGGTCATTTTATGGGCCAATTTGTGGGAGATCCCAGTAGAAGTGATGCTCTGTTGGATCTGGTCATTTCTAAAAAAGCAGAACTTGTTGGAGCGGTCACGGTTTCTGAGAACCTTGGTAACAGTAAATACAATATCATTACTTTTAACCTAAACGGAGGGAAAAAAAAAAAAAACAATCACAGAGGGGTTAACATTAGCCTTTGAAAATGACAAAGAACTTAATAAAATCTGTAAAAAGGCAATGAAATCAGCTAAAATACAAAATGAAAGGCAGGTGGCCAAGGACAGCAAAGCGCTGGGGGAGGGGGAACTGCAAAACCGCAAACCGTCTGAAAAACCGTCTGCAAACCCGTGCTGTGGGGACATGCCCTTACAGCTTTAAATCCAGGGGTGTGTCTCTCCTCCCAGTAGGAGTGTCTTCCTTCACTGAAGACTGGTGACATCATTCTGTGTGAGCAGTGGAAGGGAGAGGATGTCACAGCTCTGCAGACTTCTTGAAGTGGTCAGTTCTCATATCTGCGAGCTGTCACCTTGCTCCTAGGCTCCACAAGCTTCTTGTAACCAGAACACCTGTATTGGTGTAAACAGTTATACACACAGCCTGAAATGATAAAACAAATGTGATAAATGCACTCTCTTCCCTATCTGTTATCAGGCAGGAGGTAGAGGGGAAGAGACTGTATAAGGCTATGTTATAGGGGGAGTGAATCAAACAGCTAGAGGCTCAGTAATTGCCCAGATCCTTCACATAGAGATATCACTGGGAGGGGAGCATAGAGGAGTTAAGGCAGCCTTTATTACACAGAACGCAACCAGCACAGAAAGCGGTTTCACTTTCAGTTTCCCACAGCTCAGAGGGGAGTAAGCACAGCGTGCAGGCAGCCAATCACAGTACAGGGGACGTGTCCAGACCAGTGGGCATGTCCAAATATTACTTAACCAAATATCAGGCAGCCAATCACATCAAAGAGGGTGTGGTCTGACCTCAGGCTGCTGATTTAGCTCTAGACAAACACAGATTAGCTCATATCTGCTATACTAAATGACTTAGGTAATGCAAACCAGTAAGTGCATACTTTTACTCTCCTCATCATTACAGATATGATCTTTGGAGTGAGAAAACCCCTTTAACGTCCAAATAAGTCTTCACACAGCTCTATTGGCGGAAAAATAAGGTTGCTGGAGTCCCAAAGTGTCCAAATTCTCAAATTTTTTAAAAACCGGTACAGAAAACAAAATTTAATGTCAGCGTCCAAATATATATGGACCTAACTGTATATGCAATAAGAAATAAAGCTGTCATGCTCTGTATGCTAATGAGATGCTAAGCATCCGTTGGATGTTCCAATACCAGGGAAGTGTTCTGGCTTTCATCTGAAACTTCCCCCATTTGCTTTTGAGTGACAGCTCTAGTGATCACATGTGGTATGAAGCAGGGGATTGCTTCAGCTGTCAATCGTGAACAGATTTGGGAGGGTTTATTAATGAACAGCCAGGACCCCTTTTTGGTATTGGAGCGGCAAGCAGACACCTGCCATTTATAAGTTTACTGGTTTGGTTAGGGTATAAGAAACTACTGGACAGATTCCCCTTTATGTAGTCAATATACAGTTCATATGAAAAAGTTTTGGGCAAACCTATTAATCTTAATCATTTTTAGTTCATAAAATTATTTGGGTTGTTTTGCCAACAAGCCATTTCATTTGATATATCTAATAACTGATGGAACACAGGTAATATTTCCGGATTGAATGAGGTTTATTATACATATTACACAAAGATGTGCAATATTTGTTATTAGATATATTCAAATTGAAATGGCTGTTGCAAAAACCCAATATTAGAACTTAAAAATGATTTAGATTTAATAGGGGTGCCAAACTTTTTATATCGGATCTGTACTATAATACATGAAAAATGGGTAATTACAAACTGATGATCTATCATTCGAGATTAGCGGGGGGATGGCCATAAATACCAAGACTGAAAGCATCAGGACCTTTGGCTTTTAAAAACTATTAAACAGGAAGATTGAAGAAGCAAATCGTAAACTGATTTTTGTATGTAACGAGCTGCAGAACAAAACAGCTATTAATATGAAAGTAAGATGATCTTCTATTACGTTGGTACATTCTTCATTAGGGTTTATGGATAATTCTTATCATTTGCATTTCTTTACATGCCTATAATTATTACAATCCAGCACATACTCCCTCCACTTACATGCCTCTAAAGATCTCCTGGTAACAATTACCCTATTCTGAGAACATTTATTCTCCATGATCATTATGCACGCAGCAGCAATTCACTCGTAGGAAGCATGTCATTTATTTGCAACATAAAGTGCTTTCAATCATGCAAGGCCAGTAGATTATGTACCGAGAGAAAGCTGGCCAAACATTGTATCCTTATTGACCGGAGCCAGGTCAACAGTGGTAGAGCTCCAGACTTAAAATCACTGGGTGGGGTACCTCTTTCTAATTCAGGGTGGGGGCCTACCATTCTTGAATTTGGAAAACTGAGAACCAAGGTTTCTGTAGGTGGCCGGTTCACATGGTAAATAATCGGGTTCGTCGGGGCACCAAGGGTTTATGTCTGTTTGTGAACGGATCCCATGGCTTCAGTTTTTCACTCTGGACTCAGTAAAATATTGTGCATTGACATCAAGTATTCAGACCCTTCCACACAGTACTTGGTTAAAGCTCCTACAGCCTCATGTTCTTGGGTATGATGCCACAAGGTTTGCATACTGGGGTTGGTGATTTTCTGTCATCTTGTTCAAGCTCTGTCAGGTTGGATGGTGGTCATCATTGTATAGCCATTTTGAAGTCTCTTCCGAGATGTTTGGGTTCAAGTTAGGGCTCTGTCATGGGCCACGCAAAGAAATTCACACGAGTGTCCCTGTAGCCACTTCTGTGTTGTCATGGCTGTGTGCTCAGGTGTTCATTGTTCATTGGAAGGTGAACATTCAGCCCAGGACACTCAACTCAGGTTTTCACTACGAATGTCTCTGTAGTTTGGTCAATAGTTCCTTTCACTCAACCATGACCAGTCTCTATGTCCCAGATGCTGAAAAGCACCCCCACAGCATGCTGCTGCCACCATACGCTTCTCTGTAGGGCTGGTATTGGGCAGATGATGAGCTAGAGCTTAGTTTATACACACATGAGCTTAGAACTGAAGCCAAAAAGTTCCATCCTGGTTTCATCGGGCTACAGAAGCTTGTTTCTTAGAGTTCTTTAGGTATTTTTTTTAGTCATTTGCAGAATAGAGGCTTCTTTCTGGTCAGTCTGTCTTAAAGGCCATATTGGTGGAGTGCTGTTGTGATGGGTGGACTTCTGGAAGTTTCTACCATCTACACACAGTGGGCCTTAATTATCAAAAGTGTCTAACATTAAAACTGTCTTTGTTGCCCATAGCAACCAATCCGAGCTCAAAGCAACCAATCAGAGCTCAGCTTTCTTATTTGCAGAGCAGTTAAAAATATGAAAGATGCACTCTGATTGGTTGTTATGAGCTCTGGTTGGTTAATCTGGGTACAAAGCACTCTAGCATTAGTACACCATTTGATACAAATTGAGCCCAGTAAAATCCTCTTTTAGAGGTGTTGGGGAGGGAAGCCGTTGAGAGTGACCATTGGTATCTTGGGTTACCTCCTCATTACCCAAGGCCCTTCTCCCCAAATTAAGTGTGTGGTCAATGTAGGGTGGCCAGTCCTAGAAAGAGTCCTAGTTGTTCCAAACTTCATTCACTTGAGGCCACACTGGAGGCCACTGTGCTCTTGGGACCTTGAAGTGCAGCATAGTTTTGTGCCCTTCTCCAGATCTGTGCCCTTCTCCAGATCTGTGCCTCCACACAATCCTATCTGTGAGCTCTACAAGCAGTTTTTTCCTCCTCATGGCTTGGTTTGTGCTCCGATATGCAGGTCTCGACTGCATTCAAATGTTCAGCTTTTTCGATGCAGTTTTTGAAGCCAAAACTTAGGAATGGATCATCCTTGGAGAATTAGACTTTTGTTTTTGGCTTTTAAAAACTATATGTAAAAGGCTGTAAGTTTGAATGCAGAGCAAGTAGACAAGTCTTTCCAAATCATGTCCAACAAATTAATTGATCACTGGTGGACCCTAATAAGTGTAGAAACATTTTAAAGATAATCTAGACAAACTGGAGCAACGCCCCCGCCCTCAGTTATAGCAAAGGGTCAAAATTTGAGTTTATAGTTTTTCGTTTTTAAACAGTCCAACATCTGAAGTAGACTTACCTCATTGTGCCAGTAAGGGAGTATACTCGCCACGGCATCTAAATGAAAGGGGAACGGTTCCTCCCTCCGATCACCCACCCCGCAGACGAGCCTAAGGGGTGCTGATTGGCTACCATGGCAGCTGGAAGCCTAATGAAAGTTTCCATAGCCATGTTAAAATTATTATTACGTTTTGGCCCAGACAGGAAGTAATGGAACCTCCATCTTAATATTATATTCTGCATTATATTTATATAATGCAGAAGGGTGGACAAGCGATTGAACCCTAAAAAATATTAAAAAGTTCAAGTCATTCCCAAAAATTCAACAGTTACACACAATTGGTATTGCCGCCTAATTGCCGTTCTAATTACAGAATGACAGGGAACACTTATTTTTTTTTTTATTTTAGCACAAGGCATCGATATAGCAAAACGTAAAAAAAAGTGAGTCTGAAAAATTTCCGAATGCATTGTACAACACTCAGAAAAGCAAATGAACTGTAATTAATAGACTACCCTTTCACATCGTCCATGTAAACCGGAAGTTAAAGGAGTTGTCTCTGCATGCTGTTTCGCAAAGTCACAGGCAGCTTCAGACTTACGCTGCCTTGTCAGGTTGTGGGTGGTTCTATAGAAGTGATTACATATTTAGCTCCTCTATAACTAGCTGAGACAATACAAAGACAAAACAGCATGATTTAATCTATGTAAACAAAGCTACAAGTGATGTGAGGAGTGAAATCAATTGCTTATCTGTAAATAAAAGCTAATCTTGTTACAGAGAAATAGGCTGCTCCCTCCAACCATGGTGACGTCACTCCCTGCTCTCTGTCTAATCAGGAAGAGAGATATAAACAGGAACTAGAGCAGCCTGTGTGCATTGAGAGCAGATCAGAGCAGATAAAATCTCTTACTCCTGACAAAGGTGATATCAAAAGACCTATGTATTTAGAAAAAGTTGAAAGATAATCTTTGTAGTGAGAAAATCTTATGAATCCGTCCTATGAGATACTGCTAGCCCCCGAGGAATGCATAGAAATACCGATGTCCAGTCCACCTCAGAAGCTCCTTGTATGTTCGCAGGTCGGAGTTCTGGTCACATGACACAATGGAAAACCCAAGGGTCGGTCATAAACACCATCTACCGTAGATAGTTAGAAAAATTACCTTGTGTACTTTTCATCTAAAATAAACTTCCATCAATGTAAATGGGAAAAAAGAGTGGCCCTTTAAGAATGGTCTGAGTTTAATAAAGAAGGGGTAATTTCCCACCTCCCCCGAAGAAACAGTGCTACTCTTCATGGTCTTCAGTCTGGTGATGCAGCTAATTGATACAAAAGTGTATACTGTGCATCACATAAATAGGGGTGAAGTTCTGTCTACAAAAAAAAAAAAAAAAGAAAGACTTTCTAATCTCATTCGGCCTCATTTAGCGATTAGCGAAGCCATAAGGCGCTATGTATTAGGACACACAAGTTCATATATTATGTTATGAAATGCTGAACCCTGCTGAAGCTTCTTATCTGTACATATCTGTTTCTACAAACCTATTCACCACAGCTACAACAACATGTCACCGCTGAAATGGTTCAACTTTTCATTTTAATCTGCACTTCATTTAATTGAAGGGATCATAAAAGAGAATTGTTGAAGACAATGTTGGAACCAGGGCTATTATAACTAATCTGTTCTTTTTAATAATTACATTTTTGCAACAAAACAATTAGGCAACAAAATAGCAGACAGCATGCCATTAAAGCAATGCAATAATATAGGTAAAAGGGACAACAACAAAAATTACACTTCAAGTTACTTAGTTAAAGTTTCTTGTAGATATGTCCCTTAGGGAAAATTTATTAAACCTAGAGGTGCCAGAATTTTGACTTTATTTAGCATACTTGTCTAGTTCCACTTTTATTTTGTGTTTTAGACATTTTTTATGCCACAGTTTTAAAGCGAGTGTATAGAAAAGAGGTCTCGCTTAAATGTGCCAAAATTTGGGTGCAAAATATGGGTTTAAAGCAAATCACCCAGAGAGAATGTGTCAGAAAAAGAAAAGTGTATTGGGCTCTGTTCACATAAGCATAGGAAGTTCTGTTTAAAACCTGCATCACGGAGGCACCACCGGATCTGTACAATGACTAACACCAGCGACTCCCATTGAACTTATATATACTAAGGCAGGGGTCTGCAACGTCGGCTCTCCAGCTGTTGGGAAACTACAACTCCCATCATGCATTCATATAATCTATACTAGTGGGCATGATGGGAGATGTAGTTTCCCAACAGCTGGAGAGCCTTGCAGACCCCTGTACTAAGTGTATGTGGGGTTTCCACCATGGTGTTGGTCTTTTTAAGGAAAACATAGTGCTGCATTATTTTTCTCGCCATTTTTACAGAATCTGCGATGGCGTAGAACTTTTGATGCAGATGTGAACCAGGACTAATATATTTAAAAAATGTGCTGCATCTTCTACCTGCCTGTTCTACTTTTAAGCCAAGTTAAGGAAAGTAATAAGTCCGCCCCTCTCCCCCCCCCCCAATGTTTCCTAACAAATGCATGCCTTACATAGGTTCACGTTTTTTTTTTTCTTGCATACTGTACCATTGAAGTGGATGGAAATGCTGCAAAAAATAGCTTGTACTAATTGCTTACAGGGCACTCCTGTGCTCTTATGTTGCTGGACACCTTAAAAAGAAAAAAAAAAAAAAAAAAAGACACTGGGCCTCACTTATGAAGACTTTCTAAAAAATAAGACAGTCTTTAATTTTTCCAGAGGGCAGCTTTCATTTTTCCAGAGCAGTTTAAAAAAATGCAAGCTGGCCTCCAATTGGTTGACACAGGCAACAAAAACAGTCTTAGGGCATGTATTGCAGTGCATACTGTGCGCACCCGCAATACACCGGGTGTTTTAGAAGTACGCGCTGGCCAGCCGGGTCCCATTGACTTTCACTTTCCCCGGCGCGTATAGCGACATGTCAATTCTTTCATTTGGCGTGTATTGTACACCGGGGAAGACGGAAGGTAATCATAGCTCACAATGAGAGCTATGAGTTACTGTATTTGTGGCACTTAATTTAGAGGTATTGAAGCGCAATTATGCGCTGAATTACACCCCTCAAAAAAGCCGTGTGAACATAGCCTTATTGTTAGACAGGTATCAAATGAGGCCCTATGTGCCTTAAACCTGCCTTAAACCTGCGTGCTAAAAAATGTGCTGAAAAATGCATGTGTATATGCAGTATTATATACAGGGTGACCAGCAGACTTAGTTCCATGGCTCAAAAATGGCTGCAACATCTGCTCCCAAAGATAACAAAAACAGCAGCTCTGGAGTACAAACTGTTGCATTAAGAGGTGAAACACTGTGCACACAGGACTCTGGACTGAGATGTGCCTTTGGCCTGGTTCACAGCAGTGTAGGAGGTTACATATGAAACCTCTGTTGCAAGTTCTGCAGGGAATGACTGAAAAATAGCCCAGCAAGTCGCACTATATTTTACGTGACAATGACAGCCATGGCAGTGGAAACCCGACACACCTATTGCATACCTCCCAAGTGTCCCTATTTTGGAGGGACAGTCCCTATTTTTAACCCAAGTCCCTCTCAGCTCTATAAATTTCCCTCTTTTCATTTAGGAAATAGATTTGTGTCAATAAACGGACTATCTAGCTTTAGAAAGTATCTGATTACTTCCTAGCTGTATATTACATAACTTACTTAATAGTTCATCATTGGATACAATTGCAATCCTGAAAATGTCTACCTTTTTGGCTATATAAAAAAGTTGGCATGTATGTGTTTGGACATGATTAGAGGCGTGTCTTGGTGTGATGTCATGTGTTTGGGTGTAGTTAGAGGCGTGGCTTAATGTGTCCCTCTTTGCAATCTCTCAAAGTTGGGAGGTACGCTATTGGAATCAATGGGGTCATTCAGTTGCCATTTTTGTCCACTGCAAACCAGGTCTGTTTGCACCTCTGTAACAGAGGTTCCGATTTGAACCAGGCCTTAGGACAAAATACTCGTCAGATTCTGAATTCTAATAAGTATTTGAACTGTATTTTACACAAAAAACTGAGGATTTTTAACTTTTCTTTTTTTGCAATCTTTGGGAGCTGACATTGCAACTACTGGCAGCCATTTTTGAGCCATGGAATGAAGTCTACTGGTCACTCCCCTGTATATAATACTATATATACACATGCATTTTTCTACCCAGCTTATGTATATTTCGGATTTGGTTTTTCAATCAGTTTTGCTTCATAAAGCACTATTGGGTTTTGGACACAGATCCGAGCCAAAAAACTAGCATAAAGCTTTCTGGTCGTTTTTCATGCTATGCCATTGAATTCAACAGTAATTTGCCACCATTTTCAGAGTGAAAGCTGAAAGAATTGAACATGTTCCAAGTTTTTTTTTTAAAAAAAAATGGTGGCTGTGTATTCCGACCTCAGAAAATCCGAGTCGTGTAGACCTCTATGAGGATGATTTTACAGTTGGTTTTTTGACAGTTTTGAAAATCTGAATCTGTCAAAAATCGATTGTAAATCCTTGCCAGATAGACGGGCCCTTAGAGAAACCCTCTGCATAACACAGCTATACTGGACCTTTATCAAAACTTTATTAAAATTTTTTCCCTAACAGTTTCACAAATAAAAGCTTAAAGGGGTTGTCTCACTACACCGATTCACCTCACCTCGGTCCTGTTTTCTTGGTTCCATTTTTGAATTCAGGGTGTTTACTGGCTTCTACTAGGCTGCACAATCAGAAATAGATAAATAAAGAGAGTATATAGTCCAGAAAATGATGAGGTAAAAATACAAATTTTATTCATATCAAATATAAAATTACACAGAAAGAACATACAGAAGAACCCCAATATAAACTGCAGGTCCAAAAACAGAGGTCCAGTATATAAATAATGATAGTTGTCATTTTACAGGGTATCTAATATAATCTCCATCATGTATACAAAGATGTTGATATTAGAATAATAGAAAAACGTATAAGTCATAACAGTACATCTGATGATTATCTTAGGACTTAGGTCATAACCATGGGTACTACATACAAACATAGTAGTCATTGACCCACACAAACATATCTGTCAATCAAATCAGAAGTACAAAGTGACCACTAACCATGCACGACACAAGTTGCAATAGTGGAGATTATTACCAAGATGGACCAGGACCGCATAGGCTGCAGTAGAAGCCAGGTCTGTAGCTATAGCAACCAGTGCTGGCAGCCTATCAGGAGAGATCCAACAGGTCTGTAGCTATAGCAACCTGAGGAGCTGATGCAGCCCATACAAGAGGGGATATCTCAGAATAGGTAGGATAATGTTAATGGACACATATTGCAAAGTGATTTGTTTTTGCAAGATCTTTAATATAAAAACCAATCCTTGTAGTGAGATAACCCCTTTAAGTCTGTTATGGGCAACAAAGTCTTATTATTATTAGTCAGTTTTGATAAATTATACGGTACAGGATCTAAGTTGGTATATCTTTAATATATGCATTCTTTGTTTCAAGCACAGGCAAAGAACCTAGTGAATCAATTAACAAGCTTTAATGATGACTCTAAAGATGCCCGCATTTTATTCGAAGGATCATAAAGGGATTTTGTATCTTTAATTCTGAAAAAAAATTGTAGCATAATATAAAAAATACTCAAAAATCACAAATATTCTAAGCTATCCACTGCATAGTCCGGTTACAAACCCTATATGATATCACTTTACAGAGACCCATAGCAATATCTCCCAACAGCAGTATTTTACAAGCCGTTTAGCCATGCATGAATTCCTCGCCGTGACCTTACAGACTGTCACATTCTATTAACGGTTATTAATAAAATCTTCACACAATATCATATTCAATACCCTTCTGTACTTTCCAGCGCTGCGTATAGCATTAAAGCCTATTATGGTAAGCATGGCTTGTTTCAGTGACACCTAGTACACTGAAGGCTTGTGTGTCATGAACAAGGGTTTTATATCCTGCACAGACTAAAGCAATTTTCTCGATAAGAGACATATTATCCCAATAACAAAGATTCTTTGTACAGTGGCATCAGCCATGATGGAGATGAGAGGTCTCTAATCCATGAAATCATCCCAAGCATTAAAAAAAATGGAGAAGCCACAGAGAAAATGCAAAGCTGATAAACCGCTTAATATTACATGACTCCGATTGTATCTTCTTATTAATGGATTCTCTGCAGAAGTAAGGGTGGATTTATAAACATGGCCACGAGAGAAATGAAATTCAGAGGATTTCTCTTTCCTTGTTTGCTGGTCAATAATTTGCCATTTTTTTGTGGCAAAAAAAATATCTGTTAAAAAAAATATTTTTTTATCTCATGGTGTATACTTTAAAAAAAGTAAGGCATTATGGGAAGGGAGCTGAAAAACTCTGCCCTTTTTGGTGTAAAAAATCCTCAATTTTCTTTGGCCACTGATCTTTGGAAA
>JAODAL010029184.1:0-52040 GCA_025379985.1 Phyllomedusa bahiana | reverse complement strand
GTTTGGTTCCCAGATGCCCAAAATACCGGGGCTGGAAACCAAAAGCCCTGGAATGGGGAACATGGGATAGACACCCACCCGACACATTGTCTACTCCCCAATAAGACCCGACCCCAAGAACGGTGAAAAGCCAAACTAAACGATACACCTTTGCCAGCCATTTAGTGTGGCTACAATACTTATGACTGGCTCCTATTCCCCCAAGGCCACATCTCCTTGGTGGCATGTCGCATATACCACTCTGGTATATCTCCACCTAGTGGCAGAAACAGACAACTACATGTAGCCGGTCCACCACAGTGTGAAAAAGCTAGGGGAAAGAAAGGGCGATTTGGATGTAGTTTTGTTGCAGGAAGAGGAAAGATGGATACACAGACTCAATACATTGAAACCTAAAGGCCTAAATGAAGGCTTTTCATTTTCGGCATTTATTTGATCTTGCTGTTTCCCCTATATAATAAATTTTTGAAGAAACATGATATATGTGATTAAGTACGGTCAAGTGGATTATACCCACAGTTGAATATATGACTATGGAAAAATCAGAGTTCATATATGTGTTTTTTTTTTTTTGGTTATTTTTTTTTTTTCCCCGTCCCTGCCATCTCCCTCGGGCCCCTCCCCCCCTCCCCTCTCCTCTCCCCATTTGCCACCTACTTTTTTCCTCATTGTCCCTGGGTCCTGTAATGATGACAGATATTCATCACGTGAGGCCACGGTTTCTATTTAACAAATTAGGGATGCATGTGTATTGCTTTTGCAGGGGACTGTTCGTGTGTGTGCTCATGTATGTAGAGATTTGTTGTTCCTGTTTGCGGCGCTGGTCTAGTGCGAGGCGGATGCAGCTGGATGCGGTGGCATTTGAGGATACTGGAGTTCTTACATGCTCCCATTGTGATATGGTGGTTTGAATGGATAGCTGTGACCCGTAGGAAGAATCTTCAAGGGGAACTTGTGAGGTCAGACTGTAGGAGGGAGGGAGGGCTAGCCATAGAGCCTACAGTATTATTAAAATGAGAAATGAATATTAACATGTGAAAGAGAAGTAGTTTTATTAATATAGTCTTGAGACAATACTATACAATGCAGTGGAACATGTATTTAATGGGGCCTGCAGCTCTATTGGAATGAATAAAGCATATTTCATATATAGGAGAAGTGCTTTATTGGGAAGATAATTTGACAGTGGTCTCTTGTACAGTGGAGTTTATTGTCCCAATGAATATGCATATTAGATATTGAAGAGAAGGGGCTTTATGTTTAATTGATAAAGATGGCAGTGTGCTGTGTAATGTGACAACTAGTCTGCTTAGTTCATTCTAGGTGAGGCACGCAGTTGCAATAATATGAAGAAGTGGACGGAGGCCATCACAGTCAGGCTGGGGGTGTTTGTTGGTGCAGTGCTTTGGCACGGGCAGTAGGGGGAAAGATGGGGCGAAACCCTTTGTTATGGAGAGGGCAAATTCGACTAAAGGGTTTGTTGGCTAATGAGACATGGTGGCAGTTTTAGCAGGCATTTTTATGAGGTGCCCCCGGCGGAAGGGGGACGGGGGCCCTTTTATGGGGATTCTTGATGGTAATTGGTGAGCCCCCTGTATGGGGTGTTTACCAAAATGATATAAAAGGAATTTGGCTCAGCCCCAAGGGTGATGGGGGGACCCTCCTAAAGGCCTTGATAAAGCGGGGTTAAAGTGGCAAAACATGTGGGGGAGGTCAGGCAGGGACGTTTTAAAATTTGGTGACCCCCCTCTCATCTGTTTAAAAAGGTCACCTGCTGCAAAACAGGGGTCAAAAGGGGGGTTTTAATTTTGGTTTTGTGTCTATGAGAGTGGGGAAAACCGACTGCCCCAAGTAGTTTGGTTGGGGATCCTTATTTAAGCTAGTCCCTTTTGCTATAATTTTAAGGTTTCCCCTGTTAATAGGTGGGGTTCCACCAGACTTGATGATAAAAGGGGATTTTTATTCCCTCTTTCAGAAAAAAAAAAGGGGTTTAAAAAGATGAGGTAAAAATGGGTTTTAAATAAATGTTGGTATAGGGGTTTAAGGGGGTTAGAAAATAATAAAATTTTACTTTTTAAGTGTTTAATAAGAAAAACAGATTAAGTTTAATTTTTTTCCCTGTAAACCCTTTTAAAGTTTTCAAGGGGGGGGGTTTAAGCAAAAATTTTTTTGAGTACTCCCCAACACCCTTACCAAACAATTTGGGAAAAATTAAAAAGGGAGCTTGCGATTTTCAAGGCATTTTTCACAGTTGAAGTCCGGGAAAACAGGAAAAACCACAATTAAAAAATCCCCTTAGGGGTCATTTTACATGTCTGAAGGCTAAAATTTAAAGTAATTGCTCATTTGAAACTTTTTTTTTAAAGACATTAAAAGAAGCTTTGCTTAAAATAAAGGCAATCTCATTGCATTGTAGTACTGCAACAAAAAAGCACTCCAAAAAATTACAAAAAATTGATGCTTTTGAGGGCGAATTTGGTTTTTTTTTTATTTTTTGGGATTACATTGAAATTAAATTTCTACCTTTTTTACCAGCAGGGTTTTTTTCGGTTATCTAAATTGTTTGAAAAGGGTTTTTACAAGGAGAAAATCAATTATTGTTTTGGGGTGCTTTCACACAGCCAGTTTTGGTGCCTTTTAATTCCCCAGCAAGTTTTCTTTCTTTTGGGTTTTAAATTTTTAGAAAGTGTTTAAAAAGTGAGTAATCTATTCCCCCGTGTGTGAAAGTGGGGGATGAAAAAACCCCAGATTGATTATTCACTTTCTAAACAGTTTAGAAAAGGAAAGAGGCTTGCATTTAAATTAAAAGCAGTTTAACTGGGGGGGCGTTAAAACTGCACTGTGTGAAAACAACCTTTAATGTCTTGAGATTTTAAACCAAGTAATTGACATCCCCGAAACCCCTTTTCCCAAAAAATTTTTGATAAGGGGAAAAAACCCTTTGCGGTAATATCCCAGTCCCTTGCAGGTAAAAAATATGCCCCAAAACCCTCCCCCCTTTTTAAAGGGCCCCCCTAAAATGCCTTTACTTTCTTCTCACCATTTCCCTTTAATACATTGAAATAAAAAACCCCCAAGCGGGGGAAACCCACCCTTTCTCCTTTTTTCAGAATTAACCCCTTTTCCCCTTTTTCCCTTTTTGACTTTCCCTCTTTCGAACCCTTGTTTTTCGGGGTTTTTTTTTTGGCTCTTCAGCGTCACATTTTTCCCTTTGCTTAAGGAAAAAAAAACTCATCTTTTGAAAGAATCCTTAGGCCCCAACAAAATTGTGAACTTTTATCCCGGGGTTTGGGAAAGCGGGAAAAGGAAAACTCCCCCTAAAGCACGAAGTACCCAAAATTTAAAAGTAATTTCTTTATGTAAACATTTTGGGTTTGGTACCTCATCTTTAAAGAAATTTTGAAAAAAAAAAAACAAATATGCAAGGGCTTTTTTTTTGGCTGTAATTAAATTTTGCTATTTTGGAATACTGGGGGAAAAAAAAGTTTTTGATCAGGGCCCAAATTTAGGGGTTTTTCCCCCCCTAAAAAAAAGGTGATTTTTGTAATTTTTGTAAAGGTGCACATAAATTTTTGAGAAAAAAAAATATAAAAAAAAATCAAAATTTCCCAAAAGGAGGGAATTTTAAAAAATTTAAATTAAACTTTTTTTTTTTCCCAAAAGTTTTTCCCCTCCCCCCAACCGGGCAATTGGCTTTTCACGGGATGTTATTTTTTTCTTTAATAAGCCCTCCTTCTTGCTCTCATTACCTGTATTAATCGCACCTGTTTAAACTTTTTCCCCCTTAAAAATTTTAATTTGTCCACCCCTCAATCATCTCCAAGTACAAAAAAGGGAAAATTTTTTATCCCTAAAACAAGGCTTGTGGGCAACGGGGACAATAGGAAAAAGGCAGTTTAGGGGGGAGAAGGCAACACTGTTTTTTACAAAAATTAAAACCCAAGGGAAACCCAAAATTTTCAATCGGTCTAGGGCTCAAAATTTCCCAAGATTTTCACCTTGGGGGAGAAAAAGGAAAAATTTGGGCCCAATGTTGAATAGAGCGGCTAAACCACAGTCATAAGGATTCCCCATTAGTCAAAAGCTACAAAAAAGGAAAAAAATTCGGGGCAGGGAAAGAAAGGCCCCCCTTGGTCGGGCCCAGAACATACCCAGGCCCTTTGAAGTTTGCCAATGACCGTCGGATTATCCGGGGGGCCCAGGGAAAGAAGGAAAAATGTTGTAGATGAATAAAATTTAAAACATTTTGGTATCGACCCTTTTTGTTTGGAGGAAGAAGAAAAAGGATAAAACCCCCAAAAACACTGCCCCAAATTGGGGAAATGGGAGTTTTAAACCCTCATATTTTGGGGGGGTGCTATAATGCTCGGGGGAACAGGACAACGGAAAAATCTAGGGGGGAAAGGTTTAGTGGGGGTTAAATGTTTTGTGAGCTTTTGGGCCCAAACCCCCTTCCCCTCTTTGAAGATGGGTCATGACGGGTTTCCAGCAGGACACTGCCCAAAAATAAAGCCGGGGCTACTAAGAAGGGGCTTTTGTAAGAAGATTTCTAGGTCCTGGAGTGGCCAACCAGTCCAACCTAAAACCAAAAATTGAAAATCTTTAAAGGGGAGCTGAAATTATTGTAGCCCATGACACCCAGGAATGCCAAAAAAACCCCTTCCCCAACCATAACTTACCACCCCCAACCCGTTTTTTTTCCAGCAGTGTTCAGGGATTTGATCCTGTGTTTTTCTCTGTTTTACCAAGTTTCCATTAGATGAAGCAAAAAAATGGAGTCATCATAGAAAAAACCCTTGGGAAAAAAAAAAGTGAAGGCCCAAATTCCAAAAAACTGCTGGTGAAAATTGATCCCTTTTTTCGCACCCCCAAAATTTGGAAGAAAGGGTGCAGTGTTAAACCCTTTCTGTTTCAGAGCCTATAAAAGTAGTGTCACCGAATTTTGTTTTTAGACACACTCTGGTACCCCCTTTGGTCCTTTTGGAGTCCCTGCTCACATATTGAAAAAACTTTGAGTTCTTAGTTCACATGTTTTTGATAAAAAAAAGCTTAACCCACCCCTGGCTTCAACGGGATTAAAGGCGGTTTTTATCTATTCTTACCTTCACAGAGCATACAGTTTCCCCTTTTGGGGGTCAAAAAACCCCCCATAACCAGAGAAAAAAAAATAAAAAGAGCCCCACCTTGCAATTTAAAAGTGAGATATAACACCTAAAAGTGGGGGGGTGCGGGAAACCCAAAATGGAGGAATTTTCTTCCTTCTATATAGGTTAAAACAATAGGCCAAATAAACATATATTTTCTGCAAAAAAAAAAAACATTCGAAAAAACACAACAAACCGGGATGCCACTGGCATGGTTGGGGGCACATATAAAAAATCCCACCACTAAAAATACCAGGGGGCACGCCACAGAAAAAGGGCAATTCCCAATAAGGAAACCTCCAAAGAAGCATTTACCCACTACAAATATAATAAAAACTTTGAGTTTCTTGTTCCATGTTTTTGATCAAAAAATGCCTGCCCCCCCCGGCTTCAAACGGGATCTCAAGGCGGGGGTCCTACTCTATTCTTACCTCTCCTAGATCATACAGACTTCTCTTTTGGGTAAAAAAAACCTCCCCCTAGAGAAAAAATAAAAAGACACCACCTTGCTGATAGGCACCGATTAAACAGCCGTAGAAGTGGGTGGGGGCGGAAACCAAAAGGGAGGGCTTTTATTCCTTCTATATAGTTTAAAAAGCAATTTTTCCAAATACAACGTATAGTTTGCACAAAAAAAAACATCCTGAAAAAACCAATGGGAACCGGGTGCCCCCCCTGGAGGGTTTTGCGGCACATACACGTAGAAAAAAATTTACATAAATACAGAGAAAAAGAATTAGGCATATTTTATATCATGCTGCCAAAACAACAAACTTTTTTTCATTTACACTTTTATTTTTTTCTTTACAACAAAGATAATAGTGCTAGCTGATAAGACATTGCAGGGGTTGAATCCAAGCTACCATTGCTAAGCGAGAGGGTCTCCCACCGGAAACCTTCTGAAAACAAGAAAGAGAGAAAAAACTTCTCGTTGAAAATGAAGCAAAATCAGAAATGTATTTGGGCAATAAGGTTTATTTTTCCTTTTGGATACATATTTTTAAAGGAAAAAAGATTCAAAGGATTTTCTCTAAAAATTTGTTTTAAATTTTCAGTCATTCAGGAATGAAATCAAAGGAAAAAAAGCTTTACTTTTTAAAACCCTTTCCGGGGACGGGAAAACTCCCACTAATCCAGGCTATCAACGTTAGGTTGATTATTCCAAAACCCCCTTTACTGTTTTCGACCACGATGGGGCTATTCCCGAATTTTTAAACACAGGGCTTGAGGCCGTTATGTTATAATTTCACATTGTGCGATTAAAGGTCACAAGGGGCACCAGCTCGGCATAGGTCTAGAAAAAACTGGTTTAAAAATAAATTTAAAAATTTTAATTCCCCAATAACTAAGAATCATCATTAAATTTTCAAAAACCCTTTAACATGGGCCTGTAATTATATGTAGGTGGCTAAATCTTGTTCTTTGTAATTTGGTGCATGGTTTATAGACAAACTGGATAGTAGGATAGATTAAAAACAAAAACAAGGAGGCACTCAGATGAGCAAATCCTGGAGTATTTTTTTGTTTTCCCTTAAAACGAATTTGTGACACAGTGGTGTATATAAAGTTTGTACCAATGTTGTCAGTGTTCACCACTGTTACATTGATATTTTCTAATGTTTTACATATTCACCAATACACAGATTGTCAAAAACATTTCGCCTTTAAAATACTGCAATAACATACCGGCTGTATGATGCAGGCTAGTCAAGAATGCAGTGTGTATCTTGGCAACAGAAAAATGTGTATTTAACGAATATATCAAGCAAAAAAAAATATCGTCAGACATTTATTAACGTTTTACTCCAGGTCTTTTATGTTGTCATTTTACTAGTGCATGTTTCTTACTAGATGTCTATTTAGCTGCTGGTTGGAGATTGGGTATACTGCTGATATGAATGTGGTGCTCAGCTTGTGCTGAAAGTTTTGAACTACTCTCCTAGGCAACCTATTTTAACAGCTCCCTTCACAGTTTGGACAGAAAGAAAAAGTGAACAAATACTTATAGCGACAGTACTGAAAATACAAGAAATAACTTTATTGAGAGGCTGAGTCATATGAGGTCAATTTAAAGTTTTGTGCTATTTGGGTTTTGGAATTGTATCAATTAAGAACTATTTTATTAGGTCAGTTTGTATCTGTGGTTATATATTTTTTTTTTTCTTATTCAAACGCTTTTATTTAAACAAAAGTAGCTTTTTAGGTACTAGTACACATTGTATATAACAACAGTTTGCAGTATTTTTACATCAAAAAAAGGAAAAGGGTACAGAATTATTTTGTCCCTTTTCCTTACCCCCACAAACATAGCATTCACAATAAAAAGTGTAGACACTGCACAGCAATTTTATTTTAGGAAACCCTAAAAAGGGTGAGGAGGTAGCGTTAAACTTACCCAAAATACCCGTTCCCAGAAAGGGGGTTTAGTTGACCCTTTTATAAAAGCCTTAAGGATAAAAGGGGGGGAAAAAAGAAAAAAGGGGTGAAAGAAATGGGAAAACAAAAAAGTAACCAGTAACAAAAGAGGGGAAACGGTTCTAACAGTGGTTTGAGGGCGCTTTGCTTTTCCATGTAAAGAAGATTTAGAATTTCCCAGGGAACTCAACCCCCCCCCCCCCCCATTCTCCCCCATCCATCAAAGGTGTCCCCCCCCCCCCCCCGTTGCGTGAGAAAGTTCCTTGGGAAACAGACAGATATGGTCGAGCCAAAAAGGGAAATCCGTTTTCCCCAAAAACAATAGATTTTCGGCTATAGATAAAGGAGAATCAAAATGAACTCCTCCAGGGCTGAAGGGACATAAAACCTCCCGGATCCCATCCGTATATTGGGTGCAGTGGAGACCATTTTGGGGGTATTTTAGCAGCAGGGCAGGAACATCCCAGGTGCGTTTTAAGAAGGCGGGGGGTGGGGGAATTAAAACAAACACCGTGCGGTCCCCCCGGAGCTGTCCCGTAATGTGTCGAATCAAGCTAAAAACCCTGAACAAAAAAGGTTGGAATCATGCAGCTCCACCAACGGGGTCATGACCCTCTCCTTTACCCCATCTCCAGCAGACTGCAGGGATGGGGGGGGAAAATAGTTATGTAGCGCTGACCCGGACCATTTTGTAATTATTTTGTATTTAAATCGGGGGCCCCTGAAGATATGAGGACTTGGGGGCCAGCTGAAACGCTTTGGCCCCACGGTCTTCGGGAGGACGTTGCCAATTCCCTCTCCCCTGTGCTGAAAAGGCAGTTTGTCAAAACCCCAGAAGTAAGAATGAGCCTGTACGGGCCCTGAGAGACCCCTTTTTCTGAGTATCTCCCCAAGGCACCACGCTCAAAGGTGGGAAGGCCTTGTATTTCAAATATTTCGCTTCAACCTAGTATAAGACTAGCAGCTGGTAATTTTTAATCTTGAAAAGTGCCCGGGTTCCGTCAGTACCTACCAGGCTGTATATCCCTTCAATTCCTCTCTAAATACCCTGTCTAGCCCAAGGCATCCGTTTGAGCCAAAAACCCGGCCCAAACCCGGGGGTGAGAGAGTTTGGAAACCCTCAGGATTCCAAGAAAAAGGGATGCAAGGTCCCCCCACATAAAAACGACCCTTCCTGGCGCTACAAACCTGTGAAAAGGACAGAGGTCTGAGAATCAAGGGGCGGTGCCATAAACCCTCGGGGCAGTATTGAGCGGGCAACCAGGGCAAACCCCGCGGTCGGGGCCCCATTACCGGGTTTCTAATGTACCAGGTTTAGAGGCCCTCCCTTGAAAGAGTCCAGGTTTCTTCCGCCACCGCAGCCAAGTAGTGGGCTTGAAAGTCTGGCAATGAGAGTCCCCCTTGTTTTGGGCCTGAAAGGGGTGGACCCCGCTATTCTTGGTTTCCCTTTGCCCACACAAACGTGAAACCATCTTCCCGCAGTTCCCTTAAAAAAGGGCCGGGAAAAGGAGGGGAAATTGCTTGAAACAGGTACAACAGTCGGGGTAGGGTGTTCATCTTCAGGTTTTTATACCCAAAACAAAAAAAAATCTTTGTTATCCCATTTTGTAAGTCTTGCTTAACCCGGGAAAAAGGAGGGGGGGAAATTGAGGTAAAAAATTTTTCGGGGTTTAAAGGATATGAACCCCCAGGTTTAAAAGGAGGATTCCTCCAAAAAAGGGGAGGCTGTTCTCATAAGTGCAGGGTGGGACGTGAATATTGAAGCCATAGCTTGGCTTTTTGAATGTTTATCTATGGTTGCTTGTGGTATATTCATCCGATCTCCGTACCCCCGGAAGGGAGGAGGGGGGACCCCCAAAGATACAGGGCAAGTCGTCAGAAAAAAGCTGAGCTTTTTAAAACTGATGCCACGAACCCGGACTTCCCCACCAGGTCGCTCCGAAGTGCCCTCAAACAGGTGCTCCATTGCCAAAATATATAAAAGGGGAGGGGAGGGGGCACCCCTGTTGGTGCAATTTCGATTCCCAAGGGAGGGAAAGTTTCCCTTTAAACCCTGACTTGTCCCTGGGGTAAAGTATATAAGGCCATTACCCCTCCCGATAATGGGGCCAATTCCAATGTTCAAACCCCACTCCCTAAAAAAGGGCCAGCCAAACCTATAAAAGGGCCTTTCTCCGGCCGGGGAGGGGAGAAGGCGGGAGTTTTCTGTAGGGAACATGGGAATCGGGAGAAAGTCTTAAGTGGTTGCCTCGCCCCCCGGGCCCGGGAACGAAAAACCCCCCCCTTTGGACCCGGGATAAAAACCTGTGGAACCTGTGGAGACCCCCGTTTTTTAAACCTTGGGAAGGGGCTGGGGGAAAAGGGGGTAGGGGGGTTTTTTTGTGAAAAGCCGTAACCCACCCCGGCCCTGGCTCTTGCCAGAGGGAGAGATTTAATGGCTCAGCCAACTCCCCCGGGAAAAAAAGGCTCTTCCAGGGGGCGAGGGAGGCAACAGAAGTGGGGGGAGAGACGTTTAGCTAAGTACTCTGGAGTAACCCCCCCGGGGGACCCCCTGGGGGGGTTTATAAAGCTGAGATAGTATCCGGGACCTTAAAAAATGTCTTTGTTTTAGGGGCGACCCGACCTTCCGGTGTTTTTAAGGAACAAATGGGGGGCTCTCTTATCCCTAAGTGCCCGGGCCCAAAAAATTGCCGGTTTGTTGAAACCAGGAATAAACGGTGGAGCACGCTGTTATTTTTTATCCTATGTTCCTAAGGGAGAATATCATGACGTGTCCTAAATTTAGGCCCTTTAAATCTTCTCTAGACCCGTGTCTTATGCGTGGCCCTCTAATGCGGTAAGCCGTCAAAAGGCCCGCAGTTTGGCGCGCTTCCCTTTGGGCTGCCCCCTGTTTTTAAATTTGGGTTCCCTTTGGGGGCATTTCACGCCTCCCCTTGGACCCGTGAGGAGGGGATGCTGTATTACAGAAAAAATGTGTCCGTGCGCGTTGCAGGTCCCGGGACAGGGGAGTCCCATAGGGTTTTTATTCTTTCCCTGAGAATCCCGGCCTATTTAATGGGGGGAGGGAATATCACAAGGATTGGGGGGTGGGCCGAGTGGAGGATGTTGCCCACCCAGGCCGACACCACCCAACGAAGAGAGAGTGTTGGGGAGAAAATAATCATGGGGTATGGAATTTTGAGGGAAGGGGTTAAAAAATGTATCCGTCCCGGGGGTGCAGCAACCCCCAAAGTCTATTAACTGCATTTCATGGAGCGTTTTTTTTCCTATTGAGCAGTGCTAAAGGCACCAAAAAAGGCCCGACGAAGTGTCCAGGGTGGGTTTAGAGCCAAAATTTTGACCCCCCGTATGATTGACCCTGGGGAAAATGCAGAAGAGCACCAAGTTTTGGTAAGGAAGGACAATTGACCTGTATTTGGAATATTTTATTTAGCCAATGTAAAATCTGGCCCTTTGGGGGGGATAAATTTTACAAACAAAAACCTGGCTTCCCCATCCCCGGGAGGTGTCTAACAACTTAACAGAAGCGATTTTTGGAAGAGGGTTGCCACTCCCCCTTTACTTTTGCGAAGAGCTACTTTATGGCACAGACAGGAAAATATCTGTTTTCGGTAAGATGGGGTTTGCAAAAGGTGGAGGTGGGTTTCCCGGAGGAAAAAATAGGATTTGTTTTTTGGGGTGGAAGAGGACCTTGATCTTTTTTCGGGGACATTTTAAAACCCCTTTCGTTAAGGGACGAAAGGCGAAATTCGGGATTAGATTGTTAGGAATGCATTAGCATAATGTCCCGTATAGAGAAGGAGCGGCTCCGCCCAAGCCATCAAGAAGTACGAACGAATAAGCAAAGAAAAACTTGAACATTAAAAACAAAAGCCTAACAAAACAAGGCCAATTTCTAAAATTTGCAGATATCTAACTGCCCTAGCCCCCTTTGGGGGTTTCCAAAGGGCCCAAGCCAATGGGGTTTTTCCCAGGTGCAAACCAAAAAAGAGCCCGACAAAAGCGTCAGCGGGAGGAAAAAGGGAGCGGCATCATGCAGAGGAGCCCAGGAAGCCACCCCCAGAGGCCTCCCCGCAAACTAATTTGGGGGGAGCGCCCCCCCCCCCCGGACACCCCCCAAGAGATTTGAGTAAGGCAATTGCCCGGAGAATGTTATGAGGGGGGGGGATGAGGAGGGGGGGGGGTCCAAAGGGGGGACCCCGCCCCATTTACAGGGCCTGGGCAGATAAGAAAAAGGCTTTCTTGACTATACAATGTATAAAAAAAAAAGAGACCAGACACCACAGAGGGCTGAAGGGTCTCCACCATCCCCTGTGGGGCTCCGGCCCAACACATCCCGGGAGAGTTTTAAACCGGGGGGCGCTTCCCCAAAGAAGGAAAATAAAAAAATCTTGAATACAAACCCCAAAAAATTTGCAAAATTCTGGGACTCAGGCCCCCCCGGGAGGGGAACACAAAGTGGGGGACTCAGAGGGGAACACAATCGAGAAGAAACAAGCCGGTCCAGGGACACAGGTCCCTCAGGATGCGGTCTCGTCTTTCGGCCGACTGTCCCCGGGCTACCCCCCCGGCGGGGGCCTCTGGGCAAGGGGGGGCACCCGGGGGTACCAGCGTTGATTGCCTCGCGCTGAGGCAGCTCGGTGGTAAGTCCCTGGAGATAGCCCCCCGGGCCCAAACTGGGAGGGGACATCCGGCAACCCAGGGTAGAGACAAAATGGGTAAGTCCTCCCAAGGAGCGGAAGCGAGCATCCTGTCCTGATGCCCAACCCGGAGTGAGAAGGGGAACCCCCCCCATCGGTATTTTTTGGATGGAGGCTGACAGGGGGGGGGGCTTGAGCGCCGCTCTCATGCCAGTGTTTTGCGGGCGATCAGGAAACAAGTGAATTAGCCCCCGAAATCTATGCGATCAATCGGGGCCCTTTCGCATAAGTTCCTCCTTGATCGTGAAAATGGGGGACCCACAAAAAGCGTCCCGAGGTTGGTGGGTCCCCTGCTCTGTGGAGTAGAGCTCTATGAGCCCTTTTCGAATTCCCGAAAAGGTTTCTCGGGGCGTCCAAGGGTTTAATTTTTAAAAAATTTGGTAAGGTGGGGTAAGTTCGCCCTGCTTGCAGATTCCGAAAACCCGCAGCCACATTGTTGGGGTCGGTTCGGGTTTTTCCGGGGGTCAGGGGCGTAGCAATTTGGGAGGTGTGCGGGTTGACCCGATTGGAAGATTGGGAGTAGATACTAGGGCGGTCCCTTTATTCTTGGGGTTTTTCAAGTTTATGGGCTGAGTTGCAGGTCTGCCACATTGGATTGGACCGGGGGTAATTTTGCTCCAGGGTTTTTGCATTTCCTGCCAGGCTGTAGGTCTTGTTTAGCGGGAAAAAAGAGAGAGGGCGCGCCCCGTTCGGGGTGAGCTTTCAAGGCAACCAGCATCCTCAGGGGTAGGGACCTGGTGGTGGGAAAACGGAGCAGGGCCGAAAGGGGGCCAGGGGGCGCGGTTGGAACTTTGGGGTCAGCGCCCGGCGGTGGGGGCTGTTTCCCCGTTTGAAGTTTGAACGGGCTCCCCCTCGCCTGGGGCGCTGGGGTGTCAGAAAAGGAGATTTGCCCCGGGGGGGCCAACGGGTCAGAGCGGCAGGGGGGCCCCTAAAAACCCAAGGGCCCCGAGGGTAGAGTCAATCCGCACTCCCCCCCCGGAGCCCGACCGCCCCAAGCCCCGGGTTGGGCGCCCCCGTAGCCTGCCCCCCATGGACTCTCGTGAAGGGGGACTGGAGTGAAACAGTAGGTCCTATTTGCTGGCACAGGGCTCTCCTGGCCTGTGTGGCTGGACACCTTTAAAGGGGTGAATCCCTCGCGTTGGTCTCCCCCACCCCTCAGTGCAGGCTGCGGCAGAGGTTCACCCCGAGGGAGCTCCTTTTATGGGATAGCATGTGGGTCGACGGCTTTTGGGGTCTTCCTGGCGGGCAGGGGGGGTCCCGAGCAGCTCTATTGAGGGGGGACCTGCTACATGCGCCGGGGCTGGACAAAGCTTCTCACGTCTTTACCCCTCCCTCGGGCCCTCGGAGCCCCAAATTTTGTGGGCACTGAGGGGGGGGGAGTGAATTCCCGCTTCCCTGCGGCATATAGCAGAGTTGAGAGGAGGGGGTCCCTGCTGTGTGCCTCCGGCGTACTCACCGCAGCGTCACGCGGCACTCTGGGGTCGGCAGGCTTCTCCGCGGCTGTGGAGTGGCAGCTTCCCCCTCCCGCACTGACCTGATGACTGCGCGGTCTTGGGGGTAATCTGACTCGCGTCCTGGGGCGGCTCCGCTGGTGTCCGGCGACGGAGGCCGGCGGCGCAGGTCCCGTGGTGCGAGCACGCCGGTTCCAGCCTCTGAAGTGTTCCGGTCCCCTCCAGGTAACTGAGCGCGTGTGTCGCTGAGCTGTAGTAGCGGGGTGCTGGGTGGCCCGGCGTGTTCTTCTGGCCAGGTCACAAGATGGCGCCAGCTTCCCTGGTGCGCGGGAAGGAGACCCGTCCTCCCGCAAATGCTGCAGAGGGGCAAAGTAATTAGAAATTGAGAGCCCCGTCGGATCCAGGGATGATCCGGGCGCAGGTGGTGCCTTTTTATTTCGATTTTTGCCCATTATGAGGGACCTAGAGAGTCATGTAAAGAGGGCCTCCGGAGGAGCTCCTGTTCCGCACGTCCTCACTTCTTCATGGCTGGCCACGCTCCGTGGTTATATTTTTTTAAATAAAAAGTGATGTTTTCATTAAAGCAACGTAATAGGGATTAGCGCTACAGTGCTCCCTCAACTTCCAATATTAAATGGCTTAGGAATGACCATTGTATGATGAACCATTGTATGCTGAAACAATAGCTCTATGGAAAACAAGAAATGGGTTTCAAACCTTCCAAAATGTAAACCTAACATAATGCAGAAAAAGTAAAGAAAATTAAGCTGATAACTAAAGCAAGCTCTTACATATAACAAAAAGAGCTGTTGCAAACTGGCAATCCCTCTCTGTTGAAAGATAGGAGCTTCTTTGGGTGTTCTTTATACACAATGTACCAGAAAAAAAAAGAAAAAAATGGCTGCCTTCACCTGGTGCCCAAAGAAGCTGCTCATCCTGTTACATATAAAGATCAGTATATAATATGTAATACTGCTCTGTACTGTAAAGAGTTGCTACTAGACCACCAATAACTGCATGCACTTCACTAATACAGATGTTTTAATTGTAAAATGTTCATGATATTTGGCTGTTAATCACTAGTCAACCACATATGCTACAGAATGGCAGTTACTGTGAAACTGTACAAATACTGAGACTGATTTCAAGATGCAATGGGGTTAATTACTAATGCAGTCCACTGTACAATCACTGCTTAAGAGCTGATAAAGTACAAAATGAGTATAATATTATTTTTTTATTTGTTCTAACCTTCTATTGCTTTTTATTGTCTGGTGAAGGGAAAATTATAGGTTTTCAGTTTATTATATACAGTATATAGACTGAGATCCCATTGTTTTTCTATCACTAGTACTACAAGTGGGATAAGCCTATACTATTATAGTCCATTACATTTTCTGTATTTTGCACCAATCTTCTGCACCAAGACTCTGCATCATAAGCATTCCATTCAGGTTTACAAGTTCCCCTGTGTCTGCAATTTGTTTGCCTCCTGGAAGCAGACAAGATGAGTGGCTGCACACCCATGGTTTTGTCTGTGTTCTTACTCTAATTGGACAACACTACAAGCGGAGATGAGCGAATTTCTCAAAAATTTGATTCGTCCGATTCACCAAAATTTTCCCAAAAATTTGTTTTGTTCCAAACTTATTCGTGACGAATCATGTTGAAAAACAGCTATTTCCTGGCTGCAGAGAGCCTGTATGGTGTTGTAGAACATTGTGCCATGCAGAAATATACATAGGGAGCGTGGTTTGGTATTGAAATAATGCTGTGATTTAATATTACACGCAGATGACAGGCGCCACTCTTAGAATCGCGGCACTTTCTAATGAGCCTGAGATGACGGGGCGTTCTGGAGGTGTGTCACACCAGAACCGTATGATTCTACACATTTATGATGGGAGGACAGAAAATCTGGGTGCATTACTGCTGGAGTTGGTAGACCAAGTTAAAAGTGGTTTACCTGAGCCTGGTTAGACAGAAGTAACAGAAGTCGGTCACATGATCCTTCTGTTCCCACCACATTAAACATTAACTGCATTTATTTGTGTGAAACTCTCAGCCAACCTCTAAGATAAATAAGACATCTTGCACAACAGATGTGAGGAGCCCAGGATTTGTCTTGATCAACAATCTTGCATCGAATATTAGGCTCACAGACTTTCATGATGAGAGCTGTCATGGTGCATCTTTGAAGCTTAAGCGTGCGCTCTCCACAAATGTAACTGAAGGTATCGCAACTGTTCCGACACTGACGAGACATTTTAGCTATATCAGATTGTACAGTACTGTAGTAGTTTATAGCTGCTTAGATTTTAAATACAGTAACTTGCAGAATCTTTCCAGGCAGATTTCACAGTCTCTGCAGGCAGTGTCCAGACAAGTCTAGGTGTACCTAGTCTGTAACAATTCCACTGAAGTTTTGCAACTTCAATGAAATGCAAGGAATTCATGCTTTTGGTTTCCTATATATTATATAACAGCACAAATATTGTGAACAATGCATGAACAGCCCCAAAAAATGCTCAAACAGAAGATTTCAGAAAAATGCTATGTGATCAGCAGCTCAAATTACATAAAATACACTCAAAAGTGTTCAGGAACCAAAATCTGTAATTTTTTTTTTTGGGGTGGTTGGGTAGGAGGGGGTTAAATGTATAAATAATTAACTTCAGAGTATGCAATATATATTATAATTAATTTTACTGGGTAAAGTGTATGTAATAATAAATTTTAGGGTGTGCAGGGTACATTAAAATTAGTATCAGGCTATACTGTATTTCTATAGCTGAGGATGGGCCACAAGAATGATTTCCACTTGTAGGTTCCATGAACCCCAGTCTGACACTGCTTGCCACTGCTTATATTTCTTATGGGTCAATCCACAAATTTACCAGACCCTTTTTATATTAACCCCTACTGACACAGCCCTTTTTTTTTTTAAATTTGGCATGTGTCACTTTGTGTGAGCATAACTTTTTGACACTTTTACTTATCCATGTGATTCAGAGATTGTTTTCTCATGACACATTGTGCTTTAAGTTAGTAAGAAATTTTGGTTTATACAATCCTTGTTTCTTCGTGAAAAATATAAAAATTTTGTGAATATTTGGAAAAATTTATAATTTTGAAAGTTCCAAAATTTCTGCATGCAAGACAGATATTATTTTACCTACAAAATAGTTTATATATAGCATTCTACCCTTTTTTCCAATATAAGTTGGCATCATTTTTGAAATGTCTTTTTTTTAATGACATTAGAGGGCTTAGAAACTTAGTAGTAATTTCTCATATTTTCAAGAAAATTTGCAATATAAATTTTTTTAAAGACCACTCCAGTTCTGATGTGGATTTGAGGGTCCTGCATGTTAGGTACCCCCATAAATCACTCCATCTAAGAAACTAGACCACTTAAGGTATTTACAAAAAGGTTTAGGAAGTTTGCTAACCCTTTAGGTATTTCACAGAAATTAAAGCGATGTGGAGATGAAATTTCAAAATGTCACTTTTTTTGCAGATTTTCAATATTTATCCATTATTCACTGCAATACGGTAAATGTGACCAGGTAAATGCAACTTAATATCAATTCCCCCAGGTCTGCCGTTTTTAGAGATATCCCATATGTGGCCCTAGTGCACTATTTGGCTCAACCACAAGCCTCAGAATAGGAGGAGCACCTACTGGACTCTGGGGTCTCATTTTCAATATGATTTTATTTAGGCGCCATTTCAGGTTGATGACACCCTAAGGTGCTAAAGCTTAATAAACACCCCATATTGGAAACTAAACTAAACACCTTTAGGAATATATCCAGAGGTGCAGTGACTATATCCAACCCACAGGTGATTCACAAATTATTTTTAGCATTAGGCTGTGAAAATTAAAAATAATTTTTTTCCAACAATCTGCAATTTTAGCTTAAAATGTTTCATATTTACAAGGAATCCAGGAAAAAAATGCACCTAAAAATTTGTTACGCAATTTCATCTAAGTTCGGCAATACCCTACATGTGGGTGTAAACTGCTGTTTGGGCGCATGGCAGGGCGTACAAGGGAGGGAGCTTTTGGAGCGCAGATTTTGCTGGGGCCATGTCGCATTTGCAAAGCCCTCAAAGAACCAGAAAAGGTGAAATCTTCCAGAAGTCGCCCCATTTTAGATTCAACACCCCTCATGGATCTCATATAGGGGTGTATCGTGCATTTTGGGCACACAGGTGTTCCATCGTTTTTTTTTTGCGTTGGGCCATGAAAATGGGGGGGGGGACGCAGTTCCGCCATTGTTTTTTGGGCTTCAATTTTATGGCGTTCGCCGTGCAGTGTTAATGATGTGATAACTTTACTATGGGGGTCGGTACTATTGCAATGGTATAAATTTTATATAGTTTTTTTATGTTTTATTACTTATTACACAATAGAAATAGGTCTATAAAAAATTGCGTTTTTATGTTGTCCTATTCTGACAGTCATAACTTTTTATTTTGCTGTATGCAGAGCTGTGTAGGGCCTTGTTTTTTGCGGGGTGAATTGTTGCTTTTATTGGTACCATTATGGGGTGCATACGACACTTTGTTCACTTTTTATTAAGGTTTATGTGAGGCGTTTTGAACAAAATACAGCAATCCTGGTAGTGTTTTTTTTATTTTTATTTTTTTATAGCGGTCAATGCGTTATATATGACATGCTAGCTTTACTCAGCAGGTCGATATGATTACAGCAATACCCAATTTGTGTATTTTTTTTTTTTTACTGCTTTTACACAATAAAAACACTTTTATTCAGGAAAACACATTTTTCACCATAGTCTGGGGGCCATAACTTTTTTTATTTTTCTATGTATGGAGCTGTGACAGGCTTGTTTTTTGCGGGATGAGTTGACGTTTTTATTGGTATCATTTTTGGGGGGACAAAACTTTTTGATCAGTTTTAAATCCGTTTTTTGGAAGGCAGAGTGAAGAAAATCCTAGTAGTGTATTTTATTTTTAACAGCTCTCTTCGTGCAGTATTCGTAATAAGTTAGCATTACTCTGTGGGTTGATACGATTATGTTGATACCCAATTTATATAGTTTTATTTATGTTGAAGCACTTTAGAAAAAAAAAAAAAGTGTTTTTAGTGTTGTGAGAAGGTGGCAGGCGACGTCGCAGAGGGAAGGTATTTTTCCCCTAGGGTTCTGTCTTATGTGGCGTTAGGAAGCCTCTGGACCGATGCGTGTCACCGAGAGGCCTGGGCTCGGTGAAGGAAGGCCGACATTGTAGGTGCCAGTAACACTATGTTACTGACACAGTGTTAGTATAGCGTTTCCAGTCCGCTTAGTCTGGGTCGGCTTTTCCTGGAGTGGTCAAAGAGCAGGGTGGGTGGCCACTCCCACGTACCAGGTGAGGCTGATATTAGGCCTATAAAGCCTGGGCCTGCAGGCTTGTGTGTGTTCTTCCTGTGGACCTCTGCTGCTAAGAGGGAAACCACGCTGTGACCGTCTAATGGTGCAGGACAGAAAGGAACGTTCTGTATAGCTAGAGCTCAGCCGAGCTAGCATTTTTGTTTGTGTTGTTGGCCTGAACTTTAAGGCTTTGTGTTTTTGTTTTCTCCTGCAAATAAAACCAGGCAGCGCCTGGATTTGAACTTTACTTCTGTGTCACTGTCCGGTCTGTTGAAGCCCTGCTGCCTACCTGTTCGTGATGCTAACCCCCCACAGTGTGTAAAAGAATATTTATGCATGACTATCTGCTGAGAGCCATAACTTTTTTATTTTTCCGTATACAGAGCTGTGTAAGGACTTTTTTCTTGCTGGATGAACTGACGTTTTAATTGGCACAACATTGCCGTTTATAGGGATTTTTGATCGCTTTTTATTCCATTTTATGTGCTGTGGGATGAACAAAAATCTTAATTCTGTGTTTTTTTTTTTTGTTTTGTATTTTTTTACGGCTTTCACCGTACGGGTAAATTAACATGACAGATTTATAGGGTAGGTCGTTATGCACGTGGCGATACCAAATATGGGTACTTTATTTTTGATCTTTTTTGGGGCGATTGGCGTTTGTAAAGGGGAAAAGGGCGGTGTACATGTTTTTTATTTTATTTTTTGTGTTTGTGTTTTACTTATTTTTCACATTTTTTAATTTTTCACATTTTTTTTTTTAACTTTTCCCTATAGGGGATTTGAATGAGAGATCTAAAGATCACTCATTCAATAGGAATCACTACACAGCTTGTTGTTATGTACTGGTTCCTATGACAACTGTCAGTCACGAGGCCGGGCCATGCCCACAGGGCTCGGCCGGGCATCGTGACGTCATAGACAACCCGGAAGGCATTATATGCCTTCCGTGCTGTCTGTCAGCACACAGCAGCCGCACGATCATGTGCTGCTGTCGCTGACAGAGATGCAGCCTTAGTTATTGCGACCCGATGGTCGCGTTAATTAAGGAGTTAACCGCCCCCACCCCCTCTCATCCGGGATTGATCTCGGGTCGGGGCAGACGCTGCGGGATGGCAGCTGTAATATACAGCGGGCATACCGCGCCGATCGCGCAAACTCTGCTTTAGAGTTTGCGCGATCCTCAGGACGTATGCATACATCCAGGTGCGTGAACCCCCAAACGACCTGGACGTATGCATACGTCCTAGGTCGTTAAGGGGTTAAAGAGGTTGTCTCACTACAGGGATTGCTTTTTAAGTTAAAGATCTTGCAAAAAAAAGTCACTTTACAATATGTGTCCATTAACAGTGTCCTACCTATTCCTAGATATCCCCTCTTGTATGGGCTGCATCAGCTCCTCAGGTCGCTATAGCTACAGACCTGTTTGATCTCTCCCTATAGTTTGTCAGTACTGGTTGCTATAGCTACAGACCTGGCTTCTACTGCAGCCTAGTGGAAGCCAGTAAACACGCCCCTTAATTCAAAATGAAACCAAGAAAACAGGACTGAGGTAAGATGAATCAATGTAGTGAGACAACCCTTTTAAGTCCTGTGTGTATAAGCAAAGTTCACACTGCAATGTATACTTTTATAAATAGTGAGCTGCCAGAATGCTCTCTTCTTGTGGGCCCAAGAAGCCCTAGGCTGACACTAATAAGTATGTTAGTGTTTAATTTTTATTTAGTCATGTCCCAAATAACCCCTTTTATCTTTATAGGTAACCATATATTCTCTTCTAAAGATTATATTAATGTCTTATATCTCTACCTGGCTTCTGAGATTCACAACACAATATATTAGAGAACATTAAAGATGGTAGATTGTGGTGCAGTCTATTTAACACTGCAACTATATATCAGTATTATATGAAACAAGCCTTGCTAATCCAGAAAGAAAGCTATAATAAAGCCTAACTAAGCTTGATGTACGCCCACCAGTAGTATATTAATTTTGTTTTGTTTCCTATAGACTAACAACCTGCTGAAGTATTCCAAATTTAATAAACAGAATAAAGTACCCAATCTACTCCATTTATTTTCTGTGCCATGGATAAAGATGACAAACTAGGAATTAGTGAATATATTCAATTACATTAGAAGAAAGGGGTTGATTAAGTAACAGTATACAATACAAAGTTATCATTTTTCATGTTAAAATATAGAATGAAATCAACAAGTAAAACTGCTGATTATCTTTCATATAACTGCATGACCAATAAACATGACAACGATTACCCAGAGGAGAGGCACAGAAAATCAGAGTCTTTTGTCCCAGTCATTTCTTGGTTAGGATTATGACTGAAGAATGAATTATAGGCCAATTTCCATGTTAATTGTGAAAATGCAGAGCATATTACTGAATACTTTGCCATGCTCACAAGCGTGCTTTAATAAATTATGTCTAAGCTCATTTCCATGTAGGTGTATACTATGTAATATGCACTTGTGTGTTTTTTTTAGCTTTCTTATAATAAAATAAATGATAAATTAATTTTAGAAAGTTTATATATTACTACTAAGAGGCTTGCAAGGGGATAACCAATAGTATAAGTGTCATCCAGCACTTGACAAATTAAAATAATAAACTAAATTCACATATGGTTTAAAAACATGCAACTGCCATCTTAATGCGTTTCGAGAAGTGTCTCTTACTCATAGAAAAGCGTCAGATGGCAGTCGCATGTTTTTAAACCATACGTGAATTTAGTTTATTATTTTAATTTGCAGAGTGCTGGATGACACTTATGCTATGAATTAACCCTTTGGATTTATCTGTGGTCCAGCAGACTTTCCGTGCATTTGCAAGATCTGATTGCAAGTTTATGATGTTCTATCACACAGCATTTGTTTCAGGTTTGTTGATTGTAAGGCCTCCAATACAATACCTTTTTCTTTGATGTCAAGAGAGCTCTTAAATCACACATCAAAATTCATATCCCTTTCAGTCCTGAAACTCTGAGTTATTAATAATCACCTTAAAAATGTATGATGAATTGACAGATGTCTATATATAATTTAAGTGGGTTGTCCTTTACTTTAAAAAACAAAACCAAAAAAAACCTTTGCTGGTCCATAAGGGTTAAAAATAAGGGAAAAAATGACTCACCTATAAAGCCTGTTCGATTCCAGAAGGGTCAGAGTAAGGTGCCTGGGCCCCACTAGTGGAGTCAATTCTTCGGACTCAAAGTTGATTCCTGCGTTCCAGCGGTGGAACGGATTCTTGGGACCCACCAGTGAGGTTGAGTCTTGGAGTCTACCAATGGGATTGATTCATGTGCCCCCCCTCAGTGGAGTTCCACCCTACAGCTGCTATACATGACTGCACATGACTCTTGCACTCTGCCTCTCTTTCTCTGCCTTTCAACCTTGTAAGTAGCCCCAGACCTGCCCTTCCCAGGGACCACCATGCTTAGAGGCCCACCTGGTTTCACTCTGTTCCCCTATGGGCCAATCCGAACCTGAATTCCAGTGCCGCTGCCTCTCCGGGTGATCTTCCTGTATGATATCACAATCATCCGACACATGATGCTGCTTCCAATCATTGACCTCAGTGGGTCTCTTCCTGTATGAACAGCTCGTGTTTGTGGTGTTCAGTGATTGGCTTCAGTATCATGTGAACAGACCTAGCTTCGGAGTTGAGTTTTTTTTTTTGATTTCTAACTGCACTGGAAAAGCTGCTTCTTTTTTTTTTCTTTTTTTAAATGAACAATATCTTTAACATTCATTTAGTATAGGGGTGCACAACATCTTCCTTTCTTTGTGGCCATCAGGACACAAACATGCTTTGTCTCTGGCCTCATACTTCAGAAAGTAATATTCATCTTTTGACAGCTGCTTTCAATTAATGGCACTCAATAAAGCAATAGCAATCCAGTAAAAATTGTTTTGGTATTATCACTCTCAAAAGAATATTTATTTCCGACACAATCATGGTATAGTCACAAGATGTATTATAAAAATTTACGATAGGTTCAAGACTCCAAAGAGGAGGAGATGAGTTGGAGATACAGTAGTTACGAAAACAGCCACTTCTGTAAACTTACCATGAAAATAGACGCCTCATATCCTCTACCTGGAAAACTGAGCAGGAGATCCCCATTCTGATCTCTGAAAGTCATTTAACTTGAACCAAGACCTCTCAGTCATTTCAGATATTTACAGTGGAAATGCCATAAAGGTCTCAGATGAGGATTATCCCTTTAAGGTTTACTGCCTCTTGGGTCTATTGGAAATTATGAACAATTTCTATGTAAGACTGAAGAACTATTAAATCATTTAACTCTATATGGTTTTCTCCGACATGGAAGAGGTGGAATATGACAATGTGGCTCTTCGACCAGAAATGTTGTGTAGCCCTGATATAGCAGATAAAAGTCTAAAAGGTCTTGTCTAGCTTGTAAAATACTTTAATAAATAATTTGCAGTTATTAGAGGGACATCCTCAGCTCGGGATCAAAATCTATTGGCCAGTACAAAAAGCAACTACAAAAAGAGCATTTCCTAATGGAGGACCAACTATGCTTGTGAATTACATAGACAGAAGGGATCTATAAAGTGTACAAATACTTTTCATTCAGATCAAATAATTTAGAACCATAAGATGCCAACTGGTTAAAAAACAAAACAAAACTATTGTCCCTTCACTGCAGAGTATGGGGTCGGTCAAACCCCCCACCAAAACTTTCATAACCTATGCAACCTACGCAAACAGGGCTGCTGTGGAATCTTGAAACACCAATTTCAAAATGCTTGTCTGTTAATGGAAACGTTGTCTACACTTAGACAAATGACCAGTTTTACCAACTGATAAAAGTGCACAGAGCAAGCTTGAAACGCCTGGTACACTTGAGGTCATGCCACTGCATCTCAATAGGGTTAAAGTCAGGATTGTGATTTGTTCATTTCAAAGTACAGATTACTTTAGCCCATTTATTTAATTGGTTTACTTGTGCGCTCTGTGTCATTGTCTTGTTGTGTCAAACAACATCTACTCAGTTTGCAGACCTGTAAAACCCAAACTTTTAGAATCCTCTTCTAAATTCGACTGTGCAGACGTAACCAAACAGTTACCGTAAATGTGCTGAAAGAGCCTTCCTCGGCTTATACTCGAGTCTCCATCGGTGTCCAGGCACTGCCATGACTGGGCGCCGGTGGAGATCTCTTCAGCTGAATGCAACTCCTGTAGCAGGGCCGGAGTTACAGTGGGCGCGGTGAGAGCCAGGGCTGCCGTCCGTCATCTATTAACAAGGCAAAAAAAGCCCTTATGATGCAGCAATGAAAACAGTCGTGCTGAAGCAGAGTGTGGAAGCGGAAGTGTGAGCTAAGACCTTTGACCGTTCGGCCACTGTTGACAAATGTGAAGAACAAATGCCTGTTAGAAACCACATATTTTAAAATAGGACCTGTAGCATAGCTGTATTTCACAGCAACATGCCCCCAAAAATTCAAAACATGATCCTTTGACCAATCTTAACAATTGTAAAGAACAAATGTCTATTAGAAACCACATTTTTAAAAATAGAACCTTTAGTATAGCTGTATTTGACAGCAGCATGACGCAATACATTATAAAAATGACTTCTCAGCCAATGATAAAAATTGTGAGGGAGAAATTCCACTTAGAAGCCACATTTCTGTTCCAAAGAACCTTGATTATAGCTGTATCTTAAAGCACCGTGACCCCAAAATCATTGACAGTGCAAAAAAATATTGATGAAAGTCAAACGATCTACATTATCAGTGGAAAGACGGATGCGTTTGTCTGTAATAACTCCTCCAGCTGTGCTGAAGGTCCCTCAGATATGACGCGGCTGCTGGGAGGACAACACCTCTATGGAGTGGCGAGCGAGCTCGGGCCATTCGTCCATTTTGGATACCCAGAAGTCAATTGGGTCCGGATCCAAAAACATCGGTGTTGAGACGCAGATAGTCATGCACCATGATCTTAAGCCGGTCTCTGTGTGCTGTATGTGTGCCCTGCATTACATGCGTTGGTGACATGGTAAATAAGGATTGCCAGAGGTCACCCATTAGGCTTCTGCCACAATGCCTGCTGATGCAGTTACTTGGCACTCTACTACTGTCAAGTTGCTGACGTTGTTCCACCATGACATTTGAAGAACGTGAAGCAGACGCAACAGATGTCTCCAGTTGATCAATCAGCAAGGTCTCCATTTCCTGCATTTTACCTCCCAAAATTTTGGGTGGGTGGGAAAGGGAAAATACTGAGTTTTGTTTTGTAACGGGGATCGAGGATGGTGGCCACCCAAATACTGTTCATTTTCATGACCTTAATCAGGATCATGTTGGAGGAAATGGGCATCCAAGCCTCAGTGAGCGATGGAGCCTTGCTTTCCCTCGCCTGTGGGTCAAGGGGCACTAGCAAACTGATCTTCTCATCTTCCTCCTCCCCCTCAAATCCATGCCAAAACCCCTTCCAAGGCAGGGACATCGGTAACATCGGTGGGCCAGGAATAACCTCATCCTCCTCCTCCGCTTCCTCCACCTCAACTTCAACACAGCCCCGTCTTGCCTCAGATGATGTACCCAGAGAGCTGAGGCGCCACCTTGCACCAGCCCTGGACCCTGAACCACTGCCTAATGAAGACCGATAAAGTTGTGAAACTTTAAGGCCTTCTGGATTCGACGGAGAGAAAAGCTCCGTGTCCACATCTGTGTCCATCTCCTCCTCCATCGCTGGTGGGACCTGCTGTTTCAGAGTGTCCAACATTTGTTCCAGAACTAAGATCACCACAATACTCATGCTGACAAGAGCATTTTCCGCACTGACCATTTTGGTGACTTCTTCAAAACTCGCAAGGATGGTGCAGAGCTCTTTCACCTGCCTCCACTTTCGGTGGCTCAACATCCCAAGGTCCGCACCGCTGCTTGTCAGGCCATGTGTCACTTCGTACTGCGTAATAGTATTGTGCTGCTGCCACAATCGTTGGAGCATGTGGAGGGTGGAATTTTAGCGTGTTGCCACGTCAACAATGTGACGTTTGACAGGGAGACTGAGCTGATGCTGTAACGCAGCTAGCCGGGACAAAGCAGGGTGTGAGCTCAGACCTCAATCCTTCCTCAGCAGGCAGTCCAGAACCGGGTAGCGCTTTAGAAATTTCTGGACTACGAGGTTCATGACGTGTACCAGGCTAGGGATGTGCTCCAGCCTACCGATCTTAAGGGTGGCCAGGAAATTTCGACCGTTATCGCACACCACGTTGCCTGGCACAAGGTTCTTGTCACCCAGCCAGCGCTCGGTCTTGTTGTGAAGAGCCGTTCACAGCTCCTGACCTGTGTTTTGACAGTCTCCAAGACAGATTAATTTCAACATGGCCTGATTTCTCTGGGCACGTGATGCTACCAGTGGACCTTGGGGGAAAGAACCCTGCACCATCCCTGTGGTTTTGAAGAGCGTGTGCCGAGCCTGAGAGCCACTGTCACCACCAGAGACAACCACCCAGCTCACCCAGTGAGCTGTCACAGAGATATAGTGGAATTGGTCGTGCTTACTAGTCCATGTATCGGTGGTCAGCTGGACTTTGCAGGACACAGATGCAGAAAACGTGCTTGAGATTTTAGATGACACGTGGCTGGCCAGGGCAGGGACGGCTTTTCTGGAAAAGAAATGCCTGTTCGGCATCTGGTATTGGGTACAGGCAAGGGCCATGACGTGGCGGAACCCATCTGTGTCCACTAGACGGAAAGGCACATTTACAAGGGCCAAAAGCTGGCAAAGCCAACATTCAGTCTTTTGGCTTTGGGATGGTTTGGGTTAAAGTGTTTCTTCTGCTCCCAAACCTAGTAGACAGAAGGCTGGCTGCTAGACTGGCCGCTGTACAGCGAGCAGGTCAAACTGGTGGAAGGAGAAGGGGCAGGATGGGTCTCTGGTGGTTCTTGGGTGATGGTGGAGACTGAAGTGGAGGCTGATCCTTGCTCATGACGCTGATAAACATGGGCAGCAGAGGAACGCTTGGTATTGGAAGTGGCGGAGGAGGCGGATACAGAGGGTGTGACAGTGATTTGAAGCCGGAGACTGGTGTGGCCTTTTTTCGCCAAGTGCTCCCTCCATTTCAACTCATGCATTCACTGCATGTGAATAGACATGTTGGTGGTGGTTAAACACCTAAGATTCTTCCCTCTACTGATGCGTTTACGGCATATTACATCGCTGGGTGAATCAGAGGCTTGCTCGAAAAAGGCCCAGGCTTGAGAGGTCCTGGATCTTTTTGACAGCGATAAGCGAGGAGCGGTGTTTCCCCCTGATCATGGCTGGCGGAATAATCTCAGCGGACTTGTGCGACCGCCCTCTCCCTTTTTGAGGCAGGACCCGTACTGACACTACCCCATCAGCTTCCTCCTCGTCCAGCAAATTCTGCTGAAAAGACCATGTTGGATCCACAATGTCGTCATCAATATTAATCTTCAACACAAGTGACTTCCTCGTCCTGACATACTGCATCCTGGAGCTGCGGGCTACAAGCAACAGGCATTGCAAGGCGTTGCCGACTGCCTCGGATTTTTGCCGATTTACCTGCTTCCTTCTCTTCCTCTGATGGCATCAGCGATTGGGCGTCACAGCAGACAAAATCATCATCTTTGGCCTCTTGATGTTTTGAAATGACTTCTGACCCCAACCGCATTTTGTCATCAAATAGGTCTTAAGAAAATGGATTATCCACAGTGGTGGTTACATGAGTTGACATTTGGCTGCCTTCGCTTCATGTTGGACGGATGTGACGATGATGATGACATTTGTGGCCATGACTGGGGGACGAGGAGTAAGACTGCTGGATGCAGGTTGCATTAACAACTGAAGAACAGATTGGCGACGCTGTTCGTTACTGAGATTCACAGGGCACCGACCCATCAATGACAGGTCTGACGGTCCTGCAACCGACGATCCGCTGACTTGCGTGTTGTTGCCAGCATTGGAAGGAGCACCCTCTCTCGTACCTCTACCTCCATGTCCTACACCTTTCTTAGCTCGCTTACCACCTGCAGTTCGCTCCATGTTCAGAATTATAAAAATTTAAAAGGTATGGCAGAATTTTTGACAGTCTCTTATTGAAAGACGGCAAATCACAGCTTTTCTTAAATCCCTCTAATTTCAAACAGCCAACTAAGATTGAAACAAATTGTTTTTTATCAAATATCTGTGAAATGCGGTCTGGTGGAAGAACTGTAACACAAAATCAACAGTGTTCTTCCTTCAGTCCCGGAGATTTACAACTGCACAGTAGGACTAGCAATTGATAGTTTTCAACAAACTATTGTACAACAGCCGGCAGTTACTATGAAATTATGTGTAAAACAATTTGCGTACAACTGAGCTCTCTGTGCCAACCAAACGCACGGACTGCAATAAGAGTATTTAAATGTTATAAAGATTAATATGGTGGACTTCGCACCACTGACTACAGGCGCAATTTACTATAAAATATGTATAACACAATTTGCGTACAACTGATCTCTCTGTGCCAACCAGACGCACGGACTGCAAAAAGAGCATTTAAATGTTATATGGATTAATATGGCAGCCTTCACAGCACTGACTATAGGCGCAATTTACTATAAAATATGTATAACACAATATGCGTAAACTGAGCTCTTTGCGGCAAACAGAGCATGGACTTTAAAAATAAACTATTTAAAAGTTATAGGGATAAGTTATTCCGGTTTTTGGGAACACTGACACTTAGTGATTGCAATAGAACTGTAAAAACAAAAGGGACAATTTCACCTCGTATCAGAGGTCTGCTGGCCAAAAAAGTGGTAAAAAACAATGCTTTTTCAATTCAAGGTCACAACACACTGAGCTGCACAATATCTCCCTTCCTTTCCAAAGCCTCTCCTCCACCATTAATAATCAAATTGGCGCGGCTGTCCAGCACCTTCCAAGTACGCAACACCAAAAATTGACATTCAATACCTCTCATACTGGCAAATACAAATTGCAGTCCTTATCAGAATACAGAAAAACCCACTGTGCACTGAAGGGGAGAAGTGTAAAATGCTGGTAAAGCAGCCCTCTCTGTAATCTCTTAAGGAGGGAGGGCTGCATGACATTAACTTTAGTTCTGTAGATTTTTATTTACATTTTTAATGGTTTGCTATTTGGAAAAATAAACAGGAAAACTGTGTTACTGTCACTAAGATATTTCAGCTCTTCTTTAATGTGTGTAAGAAAGGCTACTCGCTGTAGAGCCACACGATTAACTTTGCACATACAAAAACTTCTACTGAATGCTAATCTTGTACCTCGAAAAGTGCACCACATTATTAACATCTAGAAACCCAAAAAATACGCAAATAATCAATAGGGGATAGTCAAAAATTGCATAACTAGAAAAAATATCAACCCTTTAAAACATCACTTTTAATAGTAACCATTAAAAATCATATCCTGAAATATACAATAATACTATAGATATACTAAGGAAATGCAGTGTATATAATCAATACTCACCACCTCCCATAAACTTCGTCGTATGTGGTCACAAGTAAATACACATGATCTCCAGAACTTAATGAGAAAGAAGTGGTATACTATCCCTATACACTGTAATCCCTAACAACTTTCCCAAATAAGTTACAATAACAAGGGGGTTAGCCAGACATAGTGTTGTCCATACCGTCAGTATACCCAACAAATAGAACTAAACATTAGTCAAATATAGGTCCGTTTCACAATGAGCGACCAATCCAAGATCACTCCTCACATTCTCAAATAGTTAAATAATTATCCCTTTCAAGATACACTAGAACAAATTGCATTCCAATCAATCCTTTATAATCACATGTCTACTCCGAAAATATAATGAATCTCCGAAGGTTAACACTGTCATTCAGGTACAATGCAATACCACGCTATCCCGGCATCTCAAAATCCCTTCTGCGCATGTCTAGTACACTCACACATACGCTGTATGTCATGATTTCGCTGTGAGATTTTGAGATTCATTTGAGATTCGGAGATTCATTAAACGATTGATTGGAATGCAATTTGTTCTGGTGTATCTTGAAAGGGATAATTCTTAAACTATTTGAGCATGTGAGGAGTGATCTTGGATTGGTTGCTCATTGTGAAACGGACATATATTTGACTAATGTTTAGTTCTTTTTGTTGGGTATACTGACGGTATGGACAACACTATGTCTGGCTAACCCCCTTGTTATTATAACTTATTTTTTATTACCCTAATCCAAATTGGATAAGAGCACCTACTGATGAGAAGATATATTTGTCTTTGGTGAAACGCGTTTAGGTGTTTTTTTCTATTTAAATAGGTTGTCTTGCTACAATGATTGGGTTTTAATTAAAAGATCTTTAAAAAACAAGCAGCTTTGCAATATATGTTCATTACAAATGTCCTACTGATTTTGAGTTATCCCTGTTAGTAGTAGTGCATCATCTTCTGAAATCCCTATAGCAGTAGACCTGTTGATCTTTATCTCACTGGCTAGCCTTAAGGATGAGATAATGGGAATGCCATCCAGGGGCGGGCACGGTGGTTAAGCAGGAGTGAGGGTCATCGGTGGCCCTAAGTGTACTGGCTCTGCTAGAATGACAAGCCAGAATGTGCCACCCCTTTATTGCTGTCTGTCTGGGTACTGTGTGTCAGGCAGCTGGGAACTTCACCTGGCTCTTTCTGTAATTGTTGTACTCCTGTGGATTTAATAAAGCTGTGTCCATTATTATTTATCTCAGAGCTTAAATTATGGTAGTTTGGGATGTATTAGATGACCTGAAGGTTCATCCTATATTCAGAAGTCATGTGTTTATATATAATTATGACTTAGATTTTGGGCTGCATTTTCATATTGCTGTGTAGACATAGCTTTAGTGCGCCTTTCCAGCTTCCATTCTGTAAATTTTTTAACAGTGTTTTTATTGTTCAGTAAATAAGGTAATAATAACATAAAAAACAACTAAAGTTTAAATGTATACATGTATTAGATGCATTGCATTCAGAATACATGTTTATAGAGTAGGTTCTGAAAAGCTGTCTGAATTGTGGTTTTAAATGCCAAGATAGAAGATAGTTACTTGGACCAAAGGTGAAAAATAAAATGCAGAATTATAAACATAAAACTAAAATCTTTGTTAGAATCCACATTGCATATTTAGCATGATATATTCACCAAATGTATTACCAATAATACGTGTGTACACTAGCAGGAGATAAAATATTTCTCTCCTAAGCAAAGCAAAAGAGTAATGTATTGGTATTAGTATTTATTTACATTTCTGTACATGTTAAAAAGCAAATTTAATTTAGTGAGAAAACCCTTTTTAAGGTAAATAAGTTGATTTGATAAATTTATAAAATTTAACGTTAAGATGGGCGAATTGATCTAACGAAGGGGAAAATTCGTTTAAAATTTCGGGAAAAACTTCGATTCGGGAACGAAGTCAATTTTGGGGGATTCACGGAACAAAGGGGGTTTTTTTGATTGATAAAATGGCTGCGAGCACAGGGCGTTAAAGGGGCCCAAAGGGAACTCTGGGAAAAAAGGGGCTAGCCTACATACATGTGCGGGAGATGAAGCCAATCAAACCCCGGGGGGGTTTCTGTGACGCCCCCAAAAGCATATAAAAGGCCCCCCGGCGCGAGGCTGGCAGCCACACCCCTCTCCCCGGGTACAGAGTGGGGAAAGGGTTTTTCCGGGGCTCTTAAAAATTTTTCCTACTAAAGAACTCATTTTTATACGGGCGATTTTTGGGGGGTGTCACGTTTGGTCTCGAGCCCGCTTCTCAAAATGTTCTAATTCTGTTTTTTGGGGGGTTTTGGGGGAAACAAAAAAAAAAAACCCCAATGCTCCAATTTCCCTGCATAAAACATTTTAATTATCTCCCGGGTTCTTGAGCACACGAAAACCCAAAGGGGTTTCCTAAGCCTTTTTTGCTGTTGTAATTCATTAAAAAAACCCAGCTTTTTTTAAAACCCAAAAATACCATTTTAATTTTTGGTTGCTCATTTATTTTGGGGAAATTTAAATCCAGGGGTTAATTAAGAGTTTTTTCTGCGTAGGGGTTCACAAAAAAAAACCCGTTTGTTTTTTCACCTTCAAAGAAATTTTTTCCCCTGTACAAATTCATAACCAAAGGGTTAATTACAATTTTTTTTTGTTGTTTTCCCTAAAATACACACCGTTTAACACGCTAAAAGTTTGGTAATTTTTGGAAAGCACATTTCTTTTGCCAATTTACCCCAAAGGGTTAAAAAAATTATTTTTCTGAAATTTAAATTTTAAAAAAAAAAGAAATGTTTTTTTTTTCACCCCCCAAAAGAAAAAATTTTTGGCCTTTACAAAATTCAAAACCCGAAGGTTAAATTAAAAATTTTTCTGTTTTTTGTGTTCCCCTTTTTAAATTTAAAATTTAAAGGTAGGGGTTTCTTTTTTTCTGAAAAAAGTTTTATTTTACAGTAAAAGAAACTTTTTTTCACCCCCAAAAGAAAAAATTCTGTAGTATAATTCATACCAAAGTAATTAAGCCCGTTTTTGCTTTTTATATTCAGTAAAAAAAACCCCCGTTTTTTAAACGCACATACAAGTCAATTTTTTTTCCCCCCAATTTTTTTAAGCGCAATTTAATCCAAGGTTAAACCCAAACTTGTTACTTGGGGTTTATTGGAGTCAAATACAGGTGTGGGATTTTCATCAAAACAGATAATTTCTCAACCCAAATCTGTACAAATTTTTAAAAAAAACAGTATTTCAGACAGAGAAAGGGTTTGGGAGGGTCTTCCCCTGCGAAGTGGCAAGGCCCCAAACAGTTCTGGGAAGGGGGGGACAGGTTTTTTAAACCCCCAGCACAGCAAGGGGAAATTTGCCCGCAGGGGGCCAAATCAGTGAGGGGCCCAACTCCGGGTCACTAGCGGCCGTGGTTTTATCACAAACCCCAAAGGTTCTTGATTGGGTTTACTAGGTTTCCCACTTCCTCCCAGATTTACATCTGACAACCCCAAACCAAGAGTCGGGTTTGGAAAAGTCAAACACAAAACCCCTTTGTTGGCAAAGGGCCCAAGCGGGGGGCAACGGGCCCCCCCTGGGGCCTCCCAAACCCCCCTCTGGCCCCCGGGTTCCCTCAGCCAGGGGACTACTATTTGGGGCGGGGGTAGCGCCAATTTTAACGAGGGGTGGGCCAAAAGGAAAGGTGGCAGTCCCGCACTATTGGGGGAAGAATGGGGCAATACCCCCCGCCCCTTTTGGGAGTAATTGGGTGGGAGAGGGGGGGATGGGGGGTTTTTGGGGGAACGAAGCCCCTGGGAAAACCAAAATGGTTTTGGGAAAGGGCAGCAAGGCAACAAACACTCATTAAATTTAAACGTGGGGTTTGTTTCCCCTTTTCATTTTCCAGGGTTTTTTTCAAATGCAGCGTATTGGAAAATTTTAAATGAAAAACCATAACCCAAGGGAAAAAGTTTAGGGGCTTATTTTTTCATTCTGTGCCCTTGTTGATGGGAATTTTAGTACAAAACTGGGAAAGGAAAAGAAAAAAAAAAAAAAAACACAAACTGCAAAAAAGGCTTTTTTAGAAAAAGGGGGGGCCCTTTCCCCCCTTTAAAAAGGGAAAAAAGGGGGGGCCCTCCCCCTTTTTAAAAGGGGGAAAAAGGGGGAAACCCCCCCCCCTGTTTTAAGGTTGGAAAAAGGGGGCCCTCCCCCGTTAAAAGGGGCGGGGGGGATTAATTTGGGCCCCCCCTTTAAAGGGAAAAAAAGGGAGGGCCCCACCCGTTTAAAGGGGGTTGGGAAAAAAAAGGGGAGGGCGTTTCCCTCCTTTAAAAAGGTGGAAAAAGGGGGAGGCCCCACCCCGTTAAAAAAATTTTTGGAAAAAAAAAGGGGAGGCCCCTCCCCCTTTTTAAAAGGTTTGGGGATAAAAGGGAAGGCCCTCCTTTTGGTTTAAAGGTGGAAAAAGGGAAAAAAGGCTTGGGGCCCTCTGTTTTAAAGGGGGAAAAAAAAAGGGGGGGCCCTTCCCCTTTTCCTTTTTTCTCAAATTTTTTCCCCCGTAAAAAAAATTTAAATTCCCCGGGGGTTTAAAATAATTATTTTTTTCCTTTTTTTCATTCAATTTCCCCCTTTTTTTTTCAATTTTAAATTTTCCCTCGGGGTTTAATTAATATTTTTCCAGTTCACAAAAATTTTTTTCCCCTTGGTTTTTCCGGATAATTTAAACCCGGGGTTTTAAAATTTTTTCCTTTTTTTTCCAAAAAAAAATTTTCCCCTCCCGTTTTCAGCCTTTCTTTTCCCTTTCCCAAAAATGTTTTTTTTGCCTTTTATTTACCTGTTTTTTTGAACCCCAAAAAAATTTCCTTGCCTGCCCTTAATTTTTTTCCCGTTTGGTTCCCCTAAACCTTTTTAAAATAAAAAGGTTTTGTTCACCAATTTTTTTGGTTTTCCTCCGGGCTTTTTTCGCCCCGGCCAAAAAACCACCCCAAAAAAGCTTTGTTTTTCCCCCAAGGGGGGAAATTTGCCTTTTTGGTTTTTATTTCCCCGGGCCCCAAAAGTCCAATTTCCCGCCTTTGGGGCCTTTTCCGCCCGCCTTTTTTTGGGTTTGGGGGAAAAAAAACCCCCCCAAAGGGGGCTTTTTTAAAATTTTAAAACCCCCCCCTCCCCTGGGTGGCCCTTTTACCCACCCCAAAAGCCTGCCAGGGTTTCCAAGGAGAAGCCACTACCCGGGGGTTGTTAAAAACCCTGGCTTTAAGTTTTAATTTTTAAAGTTTCCCCGGGCCAAAGGCGGGGGGAAAAAGTAGAACCAAACCATTGGAAAAGGGAAGGTACCCCCTAGCCACCCCCCCGGACAAGGGAACAAGGGTCGGCCCTTCCCCTTCACAGGGATGAAGGGGGCCCTACTTGGGGGGAAAAAAGGTCCCCCTTTTTTGCAAGATTGATTTAAGACCTGGGGTTTTTTGGCGGGGCCCTTTAAAAAAGGTTTGGGGGGAAACAGGAGTAAATCTGGACCGGGGGAAAAGATTGATTTTTTTAAAAAGCTTTTGGGAAAAAAATTGGGGTCTCGGATTTGGTGGTTTTTTAAGGGCCTTTTTAGGTTGGGCCCGGAAAAGGGAAAAAAAAAAGGGCCCTGCCAAATGGTTTTTTCCAGGCCCTTTGTTGGGGAAAAGGGGGGGGCCCCCCAAAAATGGAAAAACCCCCCTTAAAAATGAAAAAGGAGGCCCAAATGGGGGGGTTGATTGGTGGGAAACCCCCCCTTTAAAATTCCCTTTCAAAAACCCCCCCTTTTAAACTTTCCCCCCCCGTTTAAAAATTTTTAAAATTAAAAAACCCCCCCTGGTTTTTGTAAAAAACCCCACTTTTAAAAAGGGCCCCCCCGAAAATAAAAAGGTTGATTAAATTTACACCCCCAAAGGGTGGGGGAGGGGGCCCCCCCTTTTAAACCAAATAACCCTCCCCGGTGGAAAAGGGGGCCCTTCCCTTTGGGGGGGCCCTCCCCTTTTTTGGGGACCCCCCCTGGAAAGTGGGGGGGGTCCCTTTTTAAAGGGGGGGGGGCCCCCCCAAATGGAAAAGGGGCCCCCCCTGGCCCCGACTTTTCCCCCAAAAATAACCCCAATTATTTTCCCGCACAACCCCCTGCATGACCCCCCCAAAAACTCCCGCCCTTTCCCTTTTTTTTCCCCCAAAAAAATTAAAAGTTTGAACCCCTTGGGTACCCCCCCTGTTTTTGGCCCGGGTTTGCTGAAAACCCCTCACATGGGTTTTTAAAAACCCCCAAATATGGGTGATGACAACCCCCCTTACAATCCCCCCAGACATTAGCCCTCCCACAACCCTGGGGCCGGTAAAGACACCGGGGGGGCTGTGGCCTTTGCAGGGGAAACCCTTTCGTGCGTCCCCTTACTTTTCTGCGATCTGTGGTGGCTCCGGTAAAACCCACTACTGGGGTTCTTTGATGCTAAGGGAGGACGTAGCCCTCACTTTTTTTTTTCCCGCTGTCCCCTGCCATGACAAAATTTTTAGGGTAATTTCCCGCTTCATTTTTTTGGGCCAGTTTTTCCCTCTTAAATCCCAAAGGGGGAATTTTTTTAGTGAAGGCGATTTTTTTAAAGGGGGGCGGCAGTCATAAGCGTTCTTTTTAAAAAAACAACATTTTAAGAAGACCAAACCAAACTCCCCCCTGCATTTTAAGCATGGCCCCAACGTTCCCACAACACCCTACAGGGCTGTGCAGCCCCCGGGAAATAGCGGGTTTTTTAAAACCAATTTTTTCCCCAAAGAAAATTCGGGGCCGGGAAAAAAATTTTGAAAAGGAAAATTTTTGGGGAAGTCCCCCGAATCAAAGTTTTTTTAGAAAATTTACAAAACCCTCCTAAAAACATTTGCAGGACCGGGCAACAAAATTTTTGATCTTTTTTTTCCCTTTAGGAAATTTTCCAATGCCCATCTAAATATTTTAAGCTTACTAAGATTCTCTCTGAGATTTTCCGTAAAATATCATGTGTTATACTGAAAACTTTTTATTACGCTCAGAACATCTTGTCCAAAGAAATGGGGGTATTATGAAACAAACCCCGTTGATAAGCTTTTGGGTATGTCTAACCACTGGGAAATTTTGGGCATTTTTCACAGATGCATTAAAATTTTTAATCTTTCTAAAAATTTCCCCCATACCCAAAGCGTGTAGGGCCTCAACAGAAAAATTTTGCGTATCTACACAGCAAGATTTTTTTTTCTGAGGGTTTCCTAAATCAAGAACCAACCAGCGGAATATAGAACAAAGGGTTTTGAACCCGCCCGGAACGACTTCCCAATTTTTCTGGGGTGCTGGGGAAAAACCCAAATCCCGAAAAAACCCAGTTTTTTTTTGCCCAAAAAAAACCCTAAATGGGGAATGGTTCCGGGGTGTAAATGCCGTCAGAATTTTTTGGGCTTCAATTTTTTACATTGGCCGTGAAAAATACCTTTGGGGCGCCTTTTTAAACTTCCATTGTGTGTCCAGTCTGTTCGCTTCTAAAATTTTAAGCTTTCTTTATGTGGTTACCATTACTACCTTGCAGCACTTGGGTCCTTTAGTTTAAAATCTGACCCAAGAACCCTCACAATTTTTTTTGCATTTTTTTCCCCATGTTTGGGGTTTTTTTTCTGGGGTCCCCAATTTTCCCTTCCCCCCCACTTCAACATACAGATTGTTTTTTTGTGGACTTAGATTGTAAGCCTTAATAGGTACAGGGACCAAGGTGAGTGATGACAATCTCTGCATATATCTGTGAAAATGTTAGTGCTATATAAATAAATAAAATAAATAAAAAAGCATTAAATACAACAGGAAAACCATTTCAACCCTAATTATAGAGGGCAGATTCAGAGTTGAATAATCCGACAGTAAAGTGATTTACATTATACTGTATGTAAAATCAATGTCGTTGTTCAAACAATGCTGATTTACTTGAGTATTATTGGTGCGTACTGTCAGTGCCTACTGTACAAAGAACATGTCAGCTCTTTGAGTTTTACATGCTGACAATACAAAAGTATAGGAGGCAGAAATGTTCCTCATACAGTCCACGGCATTTTCTTGTTTAAATTCCACACTTGCAAATGTTGAATTTTCAAAGAGGAAACAATACCTTGTGAACTTAACCTTACAGAAAAGATATATTGGCTTATGTTGTGCATGAATTATTCTATGGAATGTGCACAGCAAGTGTTATGCACTTAAGTATTTTGCATTACATAGATTCAAGTAGACAGCATTTCAGAACAAACAGTTCAATTCAAGGGTTCAGGAGGTTTAGGAAATTTCAAAGCAGAACCTTTAATTGCAACAGGAATCGTTTTCATTGCCTCAGACTGATAGCTCAAAAGTCTTGAATCCCATGTTGAAATATAATTCTGACCTTCTAAGAGTGACAAACCAAATGTGACCTATAGGTCAGCCAGAAACCCTATGACTCCTAATAAATATTCAAAACATTGGTCATTCATAGGATTTCCAGTGAATTGTTTAACTTTGGATGATAGGGTCACTTTGAATATACATGCCCTGTTTGCTGATTGAAATAAATCCCTCATTATAACTATGATCCTCTTTAATACAGGAATAACAAAGCAATGGGGATTACGGAGGACACTGACATAACCCCTGCAAAAAATTTATCCATAAAAGGGTTTTTGCCTAAAATCAAGGGGTTTATTTATGAAAAAAAAACCTCCCCTTTTAAAAAGGGTGAAGACCCCCCCTAAAATATCACAGAAATATTTTGGTAGTAAAACAAGAAGAATTTAATCACCAAAGTTTAGAAGCACTGAAACAGCAATAAAGAACCTGCTCACCTGGATATATTAATTGCCTGCACCTGGTTGTATAGAGAGTGCGCAGGTCTGCATTCAGTAGCATCAGTCTTCTACAATTTTTATTGCCAAACATAAAAAGGTAAAAAAAAATGTACCAAACTTTGTCAGTTTGCCTAGATTGTGTCTAATACAATCCAAAAGAAAAACAGAAACATGTTGCCTCTATGCTGTGTTCAATCTCATTTCAGCTCATTTCTGCATGATATGGCCATGTTTCTGTTTTTTTTTGGTTTAAAAATTTTTTCCCCCTTTTTTTGTATATTTTTTTTGATTTTAAGGGGTGTAGGGACCTGCAAAAATGAGGGGCCGTGAAGGAGGCTTACAATATAGTGGCCATTATGTTAACCAATACCTCTATTTGATATTTTTCCAGTATTGAAAAAGTTTTTTTGCCCAACGTACTGGGATTTGGGTGCAATAGAATAACCGGGGGCCCCCCCCATCATGAAAGGTGTCGAGCGGTCTTACCGGATTTGGCATCTTTTAGTCCCCAATAAGGACTGTGGGGTTTTTTTGGGTTTTTTTTTTTTTGGCTATGTGAATAGATGTCAATTTACGGTGCAGCTTTCTGTCCACCTAGTGGAGAGATATATGGATTACCACCAATCGGCTGCACCTGGGTATTTTTCTCTAATAGCATGGGGGCCCATGTTGCCTCTATGCTGTGTTCAATCTCATTTCAGCTTTACTAGCAGTGAGTATGGCCATGTTTCTGTTTTTCTTTTGAGTTTAAAATTTTTCCCCCTTTTTTCTGTATATTTTCTAATACAATCCATACACTTCTTAAACCACTCCATTGCAAGCTTTTGAAAAAACTGGTGCTATTCAAAATTTGGTGGCACTAGCCATTATTCTCCCTTTGGGTACATGAGAAGAGAGATAAGAAGGATTTTCTAGGACAGGACACCAAATTGGAGGTGTGCATAATTGACTATTATCATTATTATTTATTTTAAAGCACCATTAATTTGAGGGAAGAAACACATAAAATATGTCAAACAAGTACAACAGTGATGATAAATGACTAACAACTGATACAGATGGAGATACAGATACAGATGCGCGCAAAGGCTTACGATCTACAAAGAAGGAGAAATAAGACAGAATGTGAGGGACAGACATGTTTTTGGTGTGGAATAGTGGCAGCAGGGTTATTGTAGGTTATAGGCTATAATGAAGAGATGGATTTTTAGGTTGCTTTTGAGGCTAGTGACAGTGGAGGAGAGTCTGATGTGTTGGGGCAGTGAGTTCCAGAGTATGGGGGAAGTATGAGAGAAGTCTTGTAGATGGTTGTGTGAGGAGCCAACAAGAGGAGAGCAGATAAGATGGTCCTGTGAGGAGCGGAGATTGGGTGAGGAGAAGTATCGAGAGGTAAAGGCAGAGATGTAAGGGGAGAGAGGTTATGGAGAGTCTTGTAGGTCATGGTTAGTAGCTTGAACTGAATTTGCTGGGCAATGGGTAGCCAGTAAAAGGATTGGTAGAGTGGAGAGGCAGAGGAGTAATGAGGAGAGACATGGAGAAGACAGGTAGCAGAGTTGAGGATGGCTTGGAGGGGAGTAGGAGTTGTAGACAGGAGGCCATAGAGAAGGATGTTGCAGTTTAGGTGGTTGATGACAAGGGCATGGACTAGCATTTTTGTAGTATCATAGCTAAGGAATGAGCAGATTCCAGATATTTCAGGTGGAGGCAGCAGACAAACGTAAGGGCTTGGATGTGTGGTTTGAAAGACAGAGAGGAGTCAAAGGTTATGCCAAGGCAGCAGACTTACAGATTTGGGATTGGTGAGAATGCAGAGCCCTTGAATGTGATAGAGATCAGGTGGCCACATCTAGTGCAATGGTGGAATGATGAATTCAGTTTTCTCCACACTTAGTTATAGAAGCATTGCAGGGAAAGGTTCCTGACGGAGCCGTCCTTGTCAGGACAGGGACCCCGCACTTGTTTTGATAGGCAGGACTCAAATCAGGGACCTATTAGGGTGTGTGTAGGGAGAGTACATATCTACACGCTATGAAACCTCTCACTCTGTCCCTTTATCTCATCCTATTATTCCTGCTCTTTGCATCTGGTACTCTATAGTACTTTTGTTATGTAGGTTTTTGCTCCCTGTTAATTGTATCAGTTGTACCTTGCATGACTCTGTATGTGCCATGTTTGACTCTGGTTTCTAGTATGTGTACTGTATTGATCTGAGGTGTATCTATACTCTTTTAATAGCTTAATAAGAGTTACTTTTTATTGATATTTGGCACTCCGAAGTATATATACGGTAGTAGTGTTTTTTGGCGACTTTGGATATTTTCCTCCTGTGTCGTTCATCACACAGGTTTTATAGGTAACTTTTTGGATCTTACCAAATGGCTGCAATGAAAGAAAGAGTGAAAAATGTAAAGGGGTCGGAATACTTTCTGTACCCACTGTATGCCTTTGGGTAGCTTTACTTTACAGATCCTTTATAAGGTCTGCATGTTTAATAGCTTTGCCACTAGAAGTTAGTATTAAGGGTACTCCTGTGACCCACGTGGCAAGTCGCAGGCCCACCCATACCCCCAGCTCCTCTGATGTCCCTATGACTTGTGCCGTGACCCACATGCCAGGACGCAGGCGCACTTGCAGTCTGGGCTCCCGCTCGGCTTACTCACCTCTCCTCACTCCCTGTGCTGTTTCTGCTGACTGGCGTGAGTACCCATGCTCCCAAAGGCACATGCGTGAAAGCTCTGTGAAATTTAAAGGGCCAGCATGCCGGTAATTGAGTAATTGCTGGGTGCTGACCTTATATTACCCAGCATTCCCCTGACCTTCCTGTCGGATCTTTAGTGTCCTTAGCATATTGAAAAAGTGTTTCCTGAGTGTCCTTACCTTTACTGTGTACCAGAATTCCTTTACTCCATCCCTTTTCTACGATTCTTGCCGCTTGCCCTGACCTTTTTTCCTTTCCCTGACTACAAGCCTTCTCTGCGATTCTGTAATCCATTGAACCTCTGCCGCCAATGCAGGCAAGTCACACCAGGGGTAATGACCTGGGAGTCGTCTGCTGCAGCAAGTCCATCCTGAGTTGCAGCAGACTGTGGTGAAAACCAGCAGCCCTTAGACTCTGCTCCCTGGTGCGGCTTACACCACAGCTTCCCTGCCTCAACCCCTTCGATCTTGTGCCCCAGCAGTCAGGGAGTGAAGCGTTTAAATAGCACTTCCCCTTACAGACTGGCGGGAACTTCCACACCTAACCAAAGAAAGAAACCAAGAAATTGAGTTGTAGGAAAATGAAGAGTGACAATAACTTACTCATTAAACTACAAATCAAAACACAGAAAAAAAAAATATTTCTTTGTGGGCAAGAGTCGGCAACAGGTTTAATTAAAACTACCTCCTTAATGTAAATGAATAACCCTCAGGGGTTACCCTCTCGATCCATTGCTGGGTAGACCTCCCAGAAACTCTGAAACTGAAAACAAGACAGTGCATCAGCCAAGTTATTACAGACACCAGGGACATTTTGTGCCTGGAACCAGATATTGAGCTCCAAACAACAAAGTACGAAGTGACGCAACAGGGACAAAGCTGAAAGGAAAGAAGGCATCAAACGGTTTATACAGATTTGCTTATGGGACAACCATTCCCCCCTAATTTTAACCACCACCACAACCTGAAAAATTTCCAGCAACATCAAATTGTAAAACAGACCATGAACCCTCCATACCGCTGGCCTCTGCTGAACACACCGGTGTGGGCCAAAAAGAGCCCCAAATACAACTGAACCAGATGTATCCATGTACAGTATGAGGTTCACATTCACAATTTCCTCACTCTGATAACATGTATGCCCATTGTAAGAGTAAAGATAAATGCGTCATGCCAACGTACCCTGATACCTTTTGTGATCTGGTTCCTTTGACCAGGGGAACTAGCACCCATAGTGGCTAGCGACACACGCCAAAAAACACCCTTCTTTTGGGCATGATTCCACATGCAAAAAACAACAGAATGAGTAAACTCTGCATTTGTTTCAAGATAACCTTCTGACATTACTAAGCCAAGCCAACTTATCCTTAGGTAATTGAAAAAACATCTCAAAGGTGTCAGGTGTGGGAATTGATTAAAGGAAAACATTAGAACTCTGTTGGTACTTTTCATATCCATTGATTATATCTAGACTGTTCATAAATAACTTTTGCATGAATTATTCTCTCTATACCTATTTTTCCCTTAACCAGGTTAAACAGATATTATAAGCTTGAAATGCTTTATGCAAGGAAAACTACCTTCAAGATGTATCTTGTCTTGGATGATACTGAGGAAAATATATATAAAATGGATTCCCCTATGGATTAACAGCTTAAGCAAACAGACTAGGACACAGAAATCATTTTGGACATGTTGTTTTCGATACCCAAACTTCCTTTAAAAAAACCGCTCGGCAGTTTGGGGGGTTTTGGACAGTTTTAAATTAAGCAAGGCTTGCAAGAAACAATTTCCAAATATGAACTCGTGATTCTTAATTAACTCATCCCATTCAATGTTAATTAACCAATGATCGTTTAGTACATGCCTTAATAACTTTCTTACGTATAGAATGATATAAAAAAGCCTGTATTCCCGGTATTAAACAGAGATTTACTATCCATCAACCTGACTGGATATCTAATTCTTGGGGCCCCGCTGCTTGCAGCAATATATATCTTAAGTTGAGGAAGTAGCAACTTGGCTGGATTTATAACAAACCTAACAAAGGTATCCAACTCACTACCTAAAAAAGACAGAGCCATAATGGGACCCTTAGTCTTCTGTGCTGACAGGAAAATGCCGAAACATTGCATAAAAAAACAAAAAGTGTCCAACAAAAATTGACACCAAGAACTGTCAGGAAGACGAACAGAAAGGAAATCCTCAAAAAATGGATTATGGACGAAGAATGAGTTTCAAAACGCACCACCCACTCCAAAAATTAACTGAGCTTTTCAACATAGTGGCACAAAGTGTAAAAGTCCATCAAAAAACACAGCATAATAATAAAAAACTCATCTACTTTACAGCCCACCAAATAAAAACAGTTCAGGTAAAGAAGCAAAAGTCGGAAAGCAGCCCCAATATCTGTCTTGGCAAGCAAAAAAACCCCCCCCCCCCCCCCCCGACTGTACTATTGAACCAAAGGCAATGCTCTGTCAAATGACACCAATGGCACAAATGCTTCATCTTTGGAATTACTATTAGAGATGATCGAACCCTAAAAAGTTTGAGTTCGAGTCGAACCTCGAAGTTTAAGAAGTTTAGTTCGAAGTTCGAGTCGAACTCGAACTTCGAACCCCATTAAAGTCAATTATAGAAGATGTTCGGGTTAATTTTTAGACCTATACAGGTGAGGAGAAGCTGTTATTACCATCCATAACAGTAAACCAACACTAGGCACATTATACGCTGGGCACGACACATAGAAATGCACCTTAAAATCATACGCTGTGCACCTCCATAACACATAGCATATCATTGGTAGTGTATGTAATGCGCCTATCGAGGCACATTGTGCATGGAGGCGCTTAACATATCATTACTAGTTTATACATTTAAGGCGCATTACATAAACTAGTAATGATACGTTATACGCCTCTGTGCGCAATTTGCCTTCATAGAGGGATTACATACACTACCAATGATATGCTATGTGCCACGATTTGCACAAATTGCGACACATAGCATATCATTGATAGTATATGTAATGCGCTTATCGAGGCGCCTATAAACTAGTAATGATATGTTATGCGCCTCCGTGCGCCTCCGTGCGTAATGCACCTTTACTATGCAAGCTATACCTGATGCAAGATTTTTTAGATGATCGTACTTTTAGGTGCACTTTACACTGATTTAATACGCCTAAAAACTATTAAAATAACGTGTCGAACGCGATATAGAGCGTGAACATTTACTCAAACGAACAGTAAAATGTTCGGTTCGGCTTGCGTTCTAAAAAATCGCGAAGTTCAACTCAAACTTAACTTTTCTTGAACGGTTCGATCAACACTAATTACTATCACTCACCAATCAGAAGAAATTTCCCCAGTTCTTTCTTCAGAACCTCTCACAAAGGCAACACACAGATGTAAACAAAGCAAGGGGGCTCAAAAAGGACCCACCACTCAAGGTAAACACCCCTCCCAGTTTTCTTGTAAAGAACATCAGGATGCTCCTTAGCAGAAGCTGCGTTACCCAAAAAAGATGGTGATCAACCAAAAATGAAAGGAAAAAGGAAACCATCACGAAAACCTGATCACAACAAGCCCGTGTCTTCCTCTTTAGGATACTTGGCAAGCCACAGCTCCATTGTAGATATGTTCACCAGAGTTCTTTGCATCTCCAGAGCCAGCCTGCTTGGGAGGCTGCTTTTGGGTATTGGGGCAATGAGAAACCGAACTTGCTATCCCAAAGATGGAACATTCATGCTTAAACTTGCATAAACCATAGAATAGGCAGTTTCCTTCATTAAACAGCCAGGAACTATATGATTCTCAGGGTGTGAAGAACTGCTTGTACAGCATGGGGGCCTGAGAAAGATTGTATCAAGGCTATGTAGCTGTCTTTTGAACAGAGGGCGCTGTGCTAATGATTTTACACATTAAACTTCTGATGAAATTTGTTTCAAACTTGGCTAAATTCAGAATTTAAAGAGACCATTCCCTGTGTTAGCCTAACCCAAAGTATGTTGCCCTAAAAAAGGGAAAAAAAAGTGGCAGTATTTTTAAAAGGTACAGTGAAGAAAGCATCAACCAAATCTACCACACTGAACCAGGAGGCATCTAGCGGAATGTCTCCTAGGATAGTGTGAAAATTTGGGACAAGCAAAGCATCTTCTTGAATAATTTTATAAACTGCATGTAGCTTATAGACCAAATACAACTGGCCTGGTTTCACTTTTTCACTGAATACAGGGCATATGTACTAAAGATTTAATCGTCCCCCCGGTAACAAAAGTTAGACTTGTTCCTTTACCAGTCTTAGGGGGTATTGAGGGCACTAAGCAATTAGCCGGGGTTTTTGAAAACTGGGTGTTGTTTTTTTAGACTATGGATACTTTTTGTGGGGCCAGAAAATCTGGGAAACATCCCTCAGATCAGAAGGAATTTCCTGCTTATAGCTTAACCAGTGCATCTCTCCCCAGTAGGGTTTTAGGGGAAAGTGTCATGGGACAAAAGAGGGGGGGTGTATTAAAATTGGACTATATTCCCAGGGGGTTTTCGTCTCCAAAATGTGTGGGTTTACCCGATTCTTTAAGATCTATGAATCCAAAATTGTTTAAATGTGTGGCTTCTGAGAACACTGCAGGCTGCTTAGGTGTCCACCCGACACTCCACTGAGTGATAGGTCATTTGGGTGGTCAAATGAAAAAAGGGACACCTCTCCTGTTAAAAGATGATTGGCAAAATTTTGGGTTTGGCTTTCTCTTGTAAACACAATTTTTTAGTTTGCTTGTATCCATTTGCCATATTTATTTTTCTTTCCCTTTTTTGGGGTGTAAGTACTGAGGAAAACTATTTTCTTTGATCTCATGGTTAACCAGATTTCTTTTTTCCATGACTGTTTCCCATAGCACAGCTATAATGTACAGGATTCTTACCCTTCATGGCACTATATACTATGGCTATTGGCTATCAAGGGAAAACCTACACTTCAAATCCCATGTGCTGGTCTCTCCAGACTTTCCAAAAGAGCCAATTGATAAACAGCAAGGAGAATATGCCTTAAAATATTTGCCCTCTAATATTATCTAGGTGAAACCACTAAAGAGGATTGTTTTCTATGCCAGGAAGCTGATTTATCATCTGAAACAAACGTGTACCAGCTTTAGGAATGGCCCTTTAAGTGCAGTCAGATGAAGATCTAAACCAGTGTTACAGAAGGCTGTGAAGTTTCAGGCCAAGAAAATGGCACCCAAGGACCCATACAGACAAACCAAGGCAGGCTAGCTAAAATTATGCTTATACCAACATTTTTCCTTCAATGGTGTTTCTATCCTTCTGTTACTTAGGCAATAGTAAGTGACAGCTTACTTGACAAACACAGAAGATAGAAATCACTGGTGTCTAAGGGCGATAAGGCCTTCCTTCTCACTTCACTGCCGCCACTTTGTTTCTCATAGAGAGGCTCTTAAAGGCGTAAAACATCAAGGGACCCACTTTAATTCTGCTGTGATGATATACCAACATTCATATTCACTGACACTTTCATTACCAAAAGACATTAGAACATATTGGGCTTGGTTCAATTCATCGGAAAAGCATGGGGTTCCAAATTCCTAAGAACACGGGAGGGATACAGGCCCTAAAGAAATCTGGAGAATGACACAGAGGAAAATGAAGGCCAAACTCCACACTACTACCGGAAACTGCAGGACATGCTCAAAAAGAACAAAAAGAAAAGCTCCAAGATAGGCAGAAAGGCTTCTCATTACAACTACAAGTACCACCCCAGTCAGCGACCGTGTGGTAACCTTTCCCCTATGACCAAAACAAACTAAAATGGCAGTTTCTAAAAAAGGTCTCTCCTTCTGCCCCTCAGCACTCACTGCCCATGTCAAACCTGCAATGATAGGAGGAGTTTTTCAAAAAAAGGAGTTGGGGGAATATTTTAAAAAGCCCTTTCCCATACAGCAGGGACTCTGGACAACAGCAAATAACGAAAAAAAACCAAAAAATCTACCTGGACCCCACGGCCTAAAAAAACTAATGCAGCATGGATAAATACAGACTGTTTCGAAGCAAGGTAAAATCTGAAATCCTGGAAAAAACAAAAGAAAAAAGTAAAAACAAACCCCCTGCGGGAACAAAGGGGCTATTGCTTCATGAAAAAAAATCAGGGATATAATTAAAAAACCTGCTGAAAAAGGGGGGCGCAATGTCATGATGAAACATCTTGATTATCCGGGGGAAAGCGAACAGACAACTGTCAAATCCCTCCACTACTGCAAACTTGGAAATGATCCCACAGAGGCCATATGAAAAAACTAAACAATATGAAAAAAAAAGTTTCCAATTCAGTCCGGAACAGGGGGGGAATTGCTTATTTCCCAGAGGATCCCAAGCCGGGCTGTTTATATGCTCCCCAAGTCCAAAAAGATGGCAACCGGGGAGGCCTATCTTTGGGTTTGGGGACAATGACAGAGAAATCTCAGGTTGGGGGGAAAATCTCCAAAAACCCTGGTCAAAGATACTCCAAGCTAACCCAGGACACAACAACCTTTTTAAAAACAAACTAAATGCCCCGGTCCATTTCCCTGAGGGCACCTTTTTGGGCCACCATTGTAGAAATCCCTTTATACAAACATTCCCCCCCAAGGATGGATTGCAGCATGTAGGTTTGGGAGAAAAAAGACCCCCCCAAAGAAACCGTCACACAGCTCATCCGTTTCATACTCAGCCAAACTATTTTACTTTTGGGAAAACCTGTATCTCAGCAAATGGGAAATTCCCTGGGGGCCCCAAAGTGCGCCCCATATGCAAATCTTTTATGGCGGCAATGGAAGGAGGCATATTTATCAAAAGCAACACCAAAAACCCCTGATGTACCTGTTTTTTATTGTTGATTCAATGTACTGGAGCGGGCAGGAGGCCCCTAATTTAAAACCATAATGACTTCAATAAATTTACCCCCCCCATTAACCTTAACCTTTGCATTCAGAGAGCAAAATCCATTTCTGGATACTACAATAACACAAAGACCACGGCTACTAAAAACAGTATTCCACAAAAACCCACAGACAGAACGGCCTACCTCGGGAAAGACAGCTTCCACCCCCAAAAACAAAAAAAAGTCTTTATATACAGCCAGGGGTTAAAGGGACAAAGATTTTCTCCGACAAAAAAGACCTGGACAAGCACCTTTGGATCTGAGGACAAAATTTCTCAAATTGGGTACAGACCAAAAATTATGACAACCCAAAACACAAAGCGGCCGCCATCAAAAACAGTCGCTCAATAAAAGAGACCCCAAAAGGAAAAACAAGTGCCCCTAGTTGTCACCTACAACCCAAGCTGGAGATCCTAGAAAATTGCCCAAAGGAAAATTCAAACCCGTGCCATAGGGACAAAAAGACTCAAAGCATATTCCCATCCCCCCCCTCCTCCCTTTCGGGAACCACCAAACCAGGGGGCGCATTTTTCCGAGGCTCTGAAGGGCCCCCAAATGAAAATGGACCTCACCCTGCCTGCAGAAAAGGTGCAAGACCTGCAGGGCACACACACTGTGACAGGTACTGTCCCCCAGTCCCCGCCCGGTGCACAGAATTAGGGGGACATTTTCCTGCAGGTCTGCAAATTTGGGGTTTGATTTGTGTATGCAAAGTCCCACCCAGGTTATGTGGGGGGAAAAAGGGCGAGACTCAGCCACGTAAGAATTTCACAAGATTCACCTTAACACAACAGAATGATTGCAGTGGCCGCACATTTCCTTGGAGGAAAATCATTCCCTGGAAGATTTGAGGTAACGGTCTTTAAAAGGGGGATTTTAAGACTCAGAGGGGAGGAGGAATGGGAAAATTTAAATTAATGCAAAAATGTAAAACTCTGAAAATGGGTTTTAAAAATTCATGCCAGCTTTATGTCAAAAGTGTTAACTGTGAGTGCAACAAATCTCCCCTGATTCATATAAAGATAAGGGTAAATAATTTTGATCACTCCCCTCCAAGCCTCAAAAAGTTTCCCTTTGTGAGGCGTTTAATTCTTTAAGGTTGTAAATAATGTCTACCTTATTTTGGATTTTGTTTTTTTTAAAAATTCTAAGATCCTTTTAAGATCCATTCTTGTGGTATAAAAAGTCTGGTATTTTGTTTAACAAAAGATAAAATGAGTGGAGGGTGATGCTGATGCTTATGACTAGTAAGTGACAGCTCCTGAATTTAGATAATTGAAAAGATTCATCAAAACAATACTGAAAATTAGTGTTGAGCGATTACGTTGGCTATCGACATCGATCGATAGTCGATAGGGGGCCCCATCGAAAGGTTTTTGATAGTCGATCATCTCCGATGACCATTAAATCTATGGTAGAGCAAAACACCTCTTTTTACACCCAAAAAGGGCTGGGGAAATTGGAATTTAAAAGGCAAACAGTCAATGGATACCTCTACATTTAGGCACAACACTTTGGTATAAAAGCCACAGAAAAAAAGTCAACACCATTCCCATCCCCCGTCTTGTACCACAGCATGACCCTTAAAACCCGCATCACCCACAAATTAAAAAGTGCCAGAAGGCAGTATGAAAAGAACATCATTTTACTTGAACTGGACATTGAAATACCCTGTCCTGGAGCAGCATGAGCCCCAAACCTGCATGACCCACACATTTAAAAAGTGCCGGAAAAAGGTGTCTTTCAACCACCATTTTAGTTGAACTGGACATTGACTATCTTTATCAATGGAGACAGATCCGCACTGGGTTGGATAAAATTCTTCAATGCTTTATTAATCCAAACACGAGAAAGTGGACATCAACCGACAAAAAGCTTGCGAGGATAACAACCAACGCGTTTCGATCTTAGACGATCTTAATCATGGTTCAAAACATTATACACGTGACTGGACTTATATACCCAGTCATACTTACGTCATCCTTAAATAATCTTTATCAAAAAACAAAAAAAAAAAACAATAAGAACAAAATGTTCACAATTTATCTAAAAGAGAAAATTTGTATAGTCATTATTTTTTTTTAAATAGTGTAGTATTCAAATCTGATCTATGTTGAGACCTTCGGGTAAGAAGTATTTAAACATAAGATCCAAAATGCCTCTCTATTTACAATCCCCGTCTCCAATCACCACCTCTGGCTGGTTTTTTAACCCTCTAAATACCTGAGAATTTTAGGCATGTTACATCTCCCCCATGCTCCTTAAAAAAATGTTTTGGGGCACATTAGACGGATTCTATTATTTAAATTAACCGCATCTCTAATGTGTTCATGCATCCTAGTTTTAAATTTTCTTGTTGTACATCCAACATTTCGTTTATTGCCCCTGAACACATTCAACAAAAATTATTCACATAAGATGTGTTACAGTTAATAAACTGTTTTATAAGATATGGTCTATCATTCAAATTCCCTTTAATCTCTTTTATATTATTAGCAAATTTGCAAACACTGCAGCGCTTGTTTGCGCATTTGAAAACAGGAAACTTCCTAAGCTAGGAGATTTTTACTAGAGAATCTACACCTTCTTTAAAAATTAATGTAAGGGTTTATATCTTTTTTAAAAATGGGAAAAATTTTGGGATTGGTGTGGAGAGGGGGTATTTTTTTAATAGGAGGATTTTGGATTTATGTTTAAAATACTTTTTCCCCGAATGGTCTCAACTATAGATAGATTTGTACTACATTTAAGAAAAAATAATGACTAACAAATTTTCTCTTTTAGTAATGTGAACTTTTTTTTCTTATTGTTTTTTTTTTTTTGTTGTTGATAAACTTATTTAAGGATGCTTTGGTATACTGGGTAATAAGTCAGTCAGTTTTTTTAATGTTTAAACCCATGTTAAGTTTTTTGGGATCAAAACGCGTTTTTTTTTTGCAAAGTTTTTGTCTTTGTTATGTCCATTTTCTCATGGGTTGTCTCCATTGATAAAGTTTTGTCTCGTTTTTGGGGGACCTGCAGGGGCGGTGAGCTGTTTCCCCCCTAGGTCGGGAATTGTTACCTGCCGGGGGGCCAACCTGAGGCCCACCCCGTTGAGTAGGGGAAAAATTGAGCTTTACTTGGGAAAATACTGGTGGTTAAAGTCCTGTTCACCCGGTGCCCTTAATCTTGGATTCTTTTTTCATTTTATCAACGTGTGGAGGAATGGTCTCTGTACTTTGTTCTCTGTCCGTGCTCCCCTTCCATGTCCCCTTTAAAAACCTACATTGGTCAAGTTTTCTGTACCCCCCTTGTACAATTCAGAGGAAATTTTTTTTTTTCGTATTTTGTCATGAAGTTTTTTTGTTCTTTTAATTTGAAAAAAACATTTTTTAAAAAACGGTGGGAAACCCCCCCATGTCTTTGTTTCTCTTTTTTAATTGTATTAAATGGGTTGATAATAAAGGGATTGATAGCTATTTAAAGTTTGCAAAAAACAAGTAATTTTGCAATAGTGTCCCTTAACGTTCCTACCCATTCCCGTTTTTTGACAGCCCTCACCCTTGAGCCCTCTTGACCATTTGAAGAAAAAAATGTCTGTTTGAAACAAATTTTTTAGAATAGGACCTGTTGTATGTGATGTCACAGCAAAATGCCCCCAAAAATTCAAAAATAGCCCCCTGAGCCACTTTGACATTTGAAGAACAAATGTTTTAGAAACAAAAATTTTTTGAAAAGGCTGTAGGATTGCTGATTTTAAACAGGGATGACCCAAAAAAAATTTTAAAAATGACTTCTAGCATGTTAAAAAATTTTGAAGGAGAAATGCCCCTTGAAAACCACATTTCGTTCCAAAGGACCATATTATTGCTGTATCTGGAAAAAAAAATAAAATGGGCTTCTCAGCCACTGTTAAAAAATTGTGAGGAACATGACCCCAAAAACCATTGACAAAGTGAAAAAAATTTTAAAGTGAAGTGAGTAAATGGAAAAGGTTTTTTCATGAAAA
>JAODAL010029183.1:0-52041 GCA_025379985.1 Phyllomedusa bahiana | reverse complement strand
AGCCCTCTCCCCCCCCCACCCCCCCCCCCCAAACAACCAGCCCTCCCCCCACACCACACCCCCCCTCCCACCACACACACCCCTCCCCCAAACCACGCCCCCCCCACCCCACAACGCCTCTCCCCACCAACCCCCCCTCCCCCCCAAAACACCCCCCCCCCCCCCCCACCCCCCCCCCTTCCTCACCACACCCCCCTCCCTCCCACTACCTTTCCTGCGCACCCGAGTTCTTCTAACTTGGGAAAGGGGCGAGCTTCGGGGTCCCGCTAAGCCCCGCCCTCAACCCCCGCAAGGGCTCTCCTAGCTTCCTCGAAGAGGAAAGCATTGCCGGCGGCGGCGCAGGACAAGGCATGGGCACCCTTCTAGAACGCTGCCCGATGCCTCTGTACACAGATAACCTCCAGCTTCTCTAAAGAGGCGGAGGTTACCACCCAAGCGGGAGGGCGGGGACAGGGCCCCCCATTAGCGGGAGTGACCCCCAAAACCGGGAGGTTGGCAACCATGAAAGTATAACTGTAGGACAGGTAAGTATCATGTATTGCTTTCTGTTAACAAGCTCAGACTCAGGCGGGATGTGGCTTATTATAGGAGAGGTAAATGCAGTCTATTAAGTATCTTTTAAATCTATTAAGTAAGGTAAGTATCTTGTATTGCTCTCTGTTATCGCCATTTCAGCCTGTAGGGCAGGTAAGTATCAGGAGAGCAGAGGAAAAACAGCAGACCCGCGCACGGTGGAGTTCAAAATGGAACCCCAAGGATGCAGCTTAGTTCCCAGTAAGGGAAGGCAAAAGGTGTTTCTTCCAACATTCATGGGATTTCCCCGGTTTCGGTGAGCCTGTGTTACCATTCTGTTCTATGGGAGTTCCAGTACAGGGGGCCTGTGTTCTCCATTCTGTCTATGGGAGTTCCCGGGGACAGGGGTGCGCTGTGTTCTCCATTCTGTTCTATGGGAGTTCCCCGTAAGGGAGCGCGTGTTCTCCATTCTGTTTTTGGGAAGTTCCCATACAGGGGGCGCTGGTTCTCCATTCTGTTCTATGGGAGTTCCAGTACAGGGGAGCGCTGTGTTCTCCATTCTGTTTTATGGGAGTTCCCGTACAGGGGGTGCGCTGTGGTTTTCAATTCTGTTCTTTGGGAATTCCCAGTACATGGGAGCGCTGTTTTCTCCATTCTGTTCTATGGTAGTTCCAGTACAGGGGAGCGCTGTGTTCTCCATTCTGTTCTATGGGAGTTCCCAGTACAGGGGAGCACTGTGTTCTCCATTCTTTTCTATGGGAGTTCCCAGTACAGGGGAGCGCTGTGTTTTTCCATTCTTCTATGGGGTTCTCCCGTACAGGGGAGCGCTGTGTTTCCATTCTTTTCTATGGGAGTTCCCAGTACAGGGGAGGCTGTGTTCTCCATTCTTTCTATGGAGTTTCCCAGTACAGGGGTAGTGCTGTGTTTCTCATTCTGGTTATGGGAGTTCCCAGTACAGGGGGCGCTGTTTCTCCATTCTGTTCTATGGGAGTTCCCAGTATACAGGGAGCGTGTGTTCTCCCTTCTGTTCTTTGGGAGTTCCATTACAGGGGAGCGCTGTGTTCTTTCCAAACTGTTTTTTGGAGTTCCCAGTAAAAGGGGAGCGCTGTGTTCTCATTCTTTACTATGGGAGTTCTCCCGTACAGGGAGCGCTGTGGGTTTTCCATTTTTTTTCTATGAAGTTCCCAGTACAGGGGAGGCTGTGTTCTCCATTCTGTTCTATGGGAGTTCTCAGTACAGGGGAGCGCTGTGTTCTCCATTCTTTTCTATGGAGTTCCCAGTACAGGGGAGCGCTGTGTTCTCCATTCTTTCTATGGGAGTTCCCAGTACAGGGGAGCGCTGTGTTCTCCATTCTTTTCTATGGGAGTTCCCAGTACAGGGGAGCAAATGTTCAGCTTTACTCAGCACTCCCTTAGAACATAATGGAGAGTCATGTGCAAGCATAACCGTCTCTCTATACTGCTCTGTAACTTTAGGGGGCCTGTTCCTGAGAGAGGTGCAGGACTGAGAGCTAGAACCCACACCTATCACACTTTGTTAGCATCTTCTAGAACAACCTCATCAAAGTCTATGATGGGAGCCCCTCATTAAGCACATTTTTACTTGTAGTTTCAAACAACACTGAAGGCCTTCACATCTTGGTATGTAAAATCTACATTTGACGTGCATCATTTTACAGCAGCAGATTGCAAAAAATCCAGCAATTATATTTGTATTTATTGGATGCAAAATTTGCACATCTGTCTGATTTGTAAATGTGCCAAAAATGCATCAAAATTGCATCAATGAAAAATGGTAAAAAAATAGGAATTATTATTATTTATTTTAGAGCACCATTAGTTTCAGGGCGCTGTACATTCTAGGGAGGTTACATACATAACATATGTGAAATAAGTACAGTGATGACGATGAATGACTAACAACTAGTACAGAGGGAGGGACCACCCTGCCCGCGAGGGCTTACAATCTACAAGGAGGGGGAAAGAGACAGGAGGTAGGGGCAGACATGTTTGTGGGGGCAAGTAGGGTCATCAGAGTTATTGTAGGGCATAGGCTCCTGAAGAGATGGGTTTTCAGGTTGCTTTTGAGGCTAGTGAGAGTGGAGGAGAGTGTGATGTGTTGGGGCAGTTAGTTCTAGATATGGGGGAAGCACGGTAGATGTCTTGGAGACGGTTGTGTGAGGAGCTGATAAGATGAGAGTAGAGAAGGAGGTCCTGTGAGGAGCAGAGATGACGTGAGGGGAGATATCTGGAGATTAGGGCAGTGATGTACGGAGGGGAGAGGTTATGGAGAGCCTTGTAGGTCATGGTTAGTATCTTGAAGTGAATGCACTGGGCAATGGGAAGCCAGTGAAGGGATTGGCAGAGGAGTGGCGAGGAGAGAGGTGGATAAGATGAGCAGCAGAGTTGAGGATGGATTGAAGGGGAGCAAGAGTGCTAGACAGGAGGCCACAGAGAAGGATGTTGCAGTAGTCTAGCGGGAGATGACAAGGGCATGGACCAGCATTTTTGTAGTGTCATAGTTGAGGAATGAGCGGATGCGAGAGATGTTTTTCAGGTGGAGGCGGCAGTAGAGGTGAGGGTTTGGATGTGCGGTTTGAAGGACAAAGAGGACTCAAGGATTATCCCAAGACAGCGGACCTGCGGGAATGGTGAGAGTGTAGAGCCGTTGACTAAGATAGAGAGATCAGGTGGAGGGATGGAGTGGGAAGGTGGAAAGATGATGAGTTCGGTTTTCTCAACATTTGGGCCCATGTATGAATCTGTTAGGTTAAAAACTCACTTTTTTGCCCATAGGTTAATATGGGCAAAAGAGTGAGTTTTAGACCTAAACAGTTTCATAAATGTGGCCCTTAGTTTTAGGAGACGGGAGGAGAAGAAGGAGGAAATGGAGGACAGACAGTCTGGGATCCGGGAGAGCAGAGAGTGACATCTGGGCTGGAGATGTAGAGTTGGGTATCATCAGCATACAGGTGGTAATGAAAGCCGTGTGAGGCTATGAGCTGACCGAGGCCAAGGGTGTAGATAGAGAAGAGTAGTGGGCCCAGGACTGACCCCTGAGGGACACCAACAGAGAGAGGCCGGGGGGGAGGAGGTGGAGCGAGAATGAGAGACACTGAAATACACCCATAAATTACACACTTTTTTCCACTGAAAATTTGAGTGAATTTCTCAGCATCTGAATTTCTCATTTGCACAACGTGTGCTATCTTTTCTGTAAATCAAAGCAGAATTCGCAACAAAGGTTCAGAACCAGCAACAGAACCGGTGTGAATAACGGGTATTTCCGCAGCGATGTCAGAGTAAGTTCACACAGTGGATTTTAGAAAGGAATGTGATGTAGATTCTTCGCAAAATTCCAAATTAGAATCCTCGTGTTACTCGACTGCCATACAATTTAATGCCCAGTTTGCACTGCAGTTCACACTGGTAAGTACAGCGCAGATTTTCCACACCACGAATTTTAAAATCCATGGTGCGGTTAAAAAACAAACAAACATGGGCATGTCCAATCTTTCAAGTGATAATGAAGTGGGCCTAACCCATGTCCAAACTAGGGGTGGACACCATCTTTGCAAAGTAAAATTCCTCAGCAGAAATCCACCTCAAATTTCTGCTGAGCAGTACATGTCGGATTTTTCTAATTGGGAAAAAAACAAAACGTGTATTGAACCAAATAGGTACAGTGGGGAAAAAAAGTATTTAGTCAGCCACCAATTGTGCAAGTTCTCCCACTTGATGAGAGAGGCTCCTGTAATTGACATCATAGGTCGACCTCAACTATAAGAGACAAAATGAGAAAACAAATCCAGAAAATCCCATTGTCTGATCTGGAAAGAATTTATCTGCAAATGATGGTGGAAAATAAGTATTTGGTCAAAAACAATACTTCCTCTCAATCCTTTGTTCTATCTCTTTTGTTGGCAATGACAGAGGTCACACATTGTCTGTCTTCACGAAGTTGGCGCACACTGCTGCTGGGATGTTGGCCCATTCCTCCATGCAGATCTCCTTTAGAGCAGTGATGTTTTGGGGCTCTTGTTGGGCAACACGGACTTTCAACTCCCTCCAAAGGTTTTCTATGGGGTTGAGATCTGGAGACTGGCTAGGCCACTCTAGGACCTTGAAATGTTTCTTATGAAGCCACTGCTTCATTGCCCTGGCGGTGTGCTTGGGATCATTGTCATGCTGAAAGACCCAGCCACACTTCATCTTCAATGCCCTTTCTGATGGAAGGAGGTTTGTACTCAGAATCTCACGATACATGGCCCCATTCATTCTTTCATGTACACGGATCAGTCGTCCTGGTCCCTTTGAAGAGAACAGCCCCAAGCATGAGTTGCCACCCCCCCCCCCATGCTTCACAGTAGGTCTGTGTTGCCCCCACATGCTTCACAGTAGGTCTGGTGTTGCCCCCAATGCTTCACAGTAGGTCTGGTGTTGCCCCCCCATGCTTCACAGTAGGTCTGGTGTTCTTTGGATGCAACTCAGCATTCTCTCTCCTCCAAACACGACGTGTTGTGTTTCTACCAAACAGTTGTACTTTGGTTTCATCTGACCATATGACCTTCTCCCAATACTCTTCTGGATCATCCAAATGCTCTCTACAAACTTCAGACGGGCCCGGACATGTACTGGCTTAAGCAGGGGGACACATCTGGCACTGCAGGATCTGGCTTAAGCAGGGGGACACGTCTGGTACTGCAGGATCTGAGTCCCTGGCGGCGTAGTGTGTTACTGATGGTCGCCTTTGTTACGTTGGTCCCAGCTCTCTGCAGGTCACTAAGTCCCCCGGGTGGTTCTGGGATTTTTGCTCACCGTTTTTGTGATCATTTTGACCCCACAGGGTGACATCTGGGTGGAGCCCCAGATGGATGGAGATTGTCAGTGGTCTTATATGTCTTCCATTTTCTAATTATTGCTCCCACAGTTTATTTCTTCACACCAAGCTGCTTGCCTATTGCAGATTCAGTCTTCCCAGCCTGGGGCAGGGCTACAATTTGGTTTCTGGTGTCCTTCGACAGCTCTTTGGTCTTCACCATAGTGGAGTTTGGAGTGTGACTGTTTGAGGTTGTGGACAGGTGTCTTTTAAACTGATAACAAGCTCAAACAGGAGCCATTACTACAGGTAATGACTGGAGGACAGAGGAGCCGCTTACAGAAGAAGTGACAGGTCTGTGAGAGCCAGAAATCTTACTTGTTTGTAGGGGACCAAATACTTATTTTCCACCATAATTTGCAAATAAATTCTTTCCAAATCAGACAATGGGATTTTCGGGATTTGTTTTCTCATTTTGTCTCTCATAGTTGAGGTCGACCTACGATGTCAATTACAAGCCTCTCATCTTTATAAGTGGGAGAACTTGCACAATTGGGGGCTGACTAAATACTTTTGTTCCCCACTGTACGTTTGAGGTGGACACTGTGACAGGCTCACAGGGAGTAATAGAGCAGGTGGAGCCCTGTGTGGGATCCGTTTTGCTCTATTTCTCGTTGCACATACTTATTTTATGGGACTTGATAGCATAGTTATACCCCTATAGGTCCGTCACGGTATCTGCCAGGTTACCTTTTTTCATGATACCCCAACGAATTTCTTGAACGAATGCAACATCTTATTGTGAACCAAACCAAAGTGGTTGTGTTGTTTGGGGGGCCCAGTGTATAGCTCTGCCTGGGGGGCCAATAATGCTGTTAAGACAGCCCTGCACACAAATAAAGGCATAGCGCTCAGGTGTCGCCCTGTGGCCTCACCTCCTGCAGACACAGGGCGACAGCTGCATATACAGGGAGCCTTATACTGAGCTGAATATACTTGGGGCTGAAGATATAGGGGGCAGTGTATACAAAATTATAGATAATTCTATATGTGACAAAGCACCTGAGTTAAGTTGTGTGATTTTTTTACCTACTTTGACACAGTAAACCTAAAAGGTTCGGAATCACTGATGTAATATGAATGTGAGTCTCCGACCATCTATTGTGGATGTGACTCTTCAACCATCTATTGTGAATGTGACTCTTCAACCATCTATTGTGGATGTGACTCTCCAACCATCTGATGTGAATGTGACTCTCCGACCATCTATTGTGGATGTGACTCTCCAACCATCTGATGTGGATGTGATTCTCCAACCGTCTGATGTGAATGTGACTTTTCAACCATCTGATATGAATGTGACTCTCCAAACATCTGATGTGAATGTGACTCTCCAACCATCTGATGTGAATGTGACTCTCCAACCATTTATTGTGGATGTGACTCTCCAACCATCTATTGTGGATATGACTCTCCAATCATCTGATGTGAATGTGACTCTCCAACCATCTATGTAAATGTGACTCTCCAACCATCTGATGTGAATGTGACTCTCCAACCATCTGATGTGAATTTGGTGACTCCCCCACCATTGATGTGAATGTGACTCTCCGACATTCTGATGTGGATGTGACTCTCCAACCATCTGATATGAATGTGACTCTCCAACCATCTATTGTGGATGTGACTCTCCAACCATCTATTGTGGATGTGACTCTCCGACCATCTGATGTGGATGTGACTCTCCAACCATCTATTGTGGATGTGACTCTCCGACCATCTATTGTGGATGTGACTCTCCAACCATCTATTGTGGATGTGACTCTCCGACCATCTATTGTGGATGTGACTCTCCAACCATCTGATATGAATGTGACTCTCCGACCATCTATTGTGGATGTGATTCTCCAACCATATGATGTGAATGTGACTCTCCAACCATCTATTGTGGATGTGACTCTCCGACCATCTATTGTGGATGTGACTCTCCAACCATCTATTGAGGATGTGACTCTCCCACCATCTATTGTGGATGTGATTCTCCAACCATCTGATGTGAATGTGACTCTCCAACCATCTGATGTGAATGTGACTTTTCAACCATCTGATATGAATGTGACTCTCCAAACATCGATTGTGGATGTGACTCTCCAACCATCTATTGTGGATGTGACTCTCCAACCATCTATTGTGGATGTGACTCTCCAACCATCTATTGTGGATGTGACTCTCCAACCATCTATTGTGGATGTGACTCTCCAACCATCTATTTTGGATGTGACTCTCCAACCATCTATTGTGGATGTGACTCTCCAACCATCTATTGTGGATGTGACTCTCCAACCGTCTCATGTGAATGTGACTCTCCAACCATCTATTGTGGATGTAACTCTCCTACAATCTATTGTGGATTTGACTCTCCAACCATCTGATGTTTATGTGACTCTCCAACCATCTGTTGTGAATGTGACTCTCCAACCATCTATTGTGGATATGACTCTCCAACCATCTGATGTGAATGTGACTCTCCGACCATCTGATGTGAATGTGACTCTCCGACATTCTGATGTGGATGTGACTCTCCAACCATCTGATATGAATGTGACTCTCCAAACATCTATTGGTTGAGATGTGACTACCCCCCAACCATTCTATTAATGTGGATGTGACTCTCCGACCATCTGATGTGGATGTGACTCTCCGACCATCTGATGTGAATGTGACTCTCCAACCACCTGATGTGAATGTGACTCTCCGACCATCTGGTGTGAATGTGACTCTCCGACCATCTGATGTGGATGTGACTCTCCAACCATCTGATATGAATGTGACTCTCCAACCATCTATTGTGGATGTGACTCTCCAACCATCTATTGTGGATGTGACTCTCCAACCATCTATTGTGGATGTGACTCTCCAACCATCTGATGTGAATGTGACTCTCCGACCATCTATTGTGGATGTGATTCTCCAACCATCTATTGTGGATGTGACTCTCCAACCATCTGATGTGAATGTGACTCTCCGACCACCTGATGTGAATGTGACTCTCCAACCATCTGATGTGAATGTGACTCTCCAACCATCTATTGTGGATGTGACTCTCCAACCATCTGATGTGAATGTGACCTCCAACCATCTGATGTGAATGTGACTCTCCAATCATCTGATGTGAATGTGACTCTCCAACCATCTGATGTGAATGTGACTCTCCAACCATCTATTGTGGATGTGACTCTCCAACCATCTGATGTGAAATGTGACTCTCCGACCATCTATTGTGGATGTGACTCTCCAACCATCTGATGTGAATGTGACTCTCCAATCATCTATTGTAAAGCCACCATCAGACAGGTGGTCAAGTGACTATTCGGCTGACACTTAAAGGGTTTTACGGTGAGGTTAAAGCCCTGCACTGGTCACTGGGAGCTCACTGCATGAGAATGAGAATGGCAGCGCTTGCGGCCATCCTCTCCATTCACTTCTATGGGAGCTCCTGAAGATAGCCAAATGTGTGCTGTACATGGTACCATTGATAATTTTAGTCTCGGTTTGGTCAGTAACAGCCCGGTGATATTTCCTCCTTGTATAACGTCATTATGTGGTCACTGTATGGTGGGAATATTGGTAGCAGTGGTAGTAGTGTGATGGTTTATATTCAGGAACGGTATAGCGGTACTAGTCAGTCACTATGTGGTGCTGATATGTGGCCATGATGTGGTGGTGTTATTCCGTCACTATGTGGTGGTGATATGTGGTCATGATTTGGCAGTATTATTCAGTCACTAGGAGGTGCTGATATGTGTTCATGATGTGGCGGTATTATTCAGTCACTGTGGTGGTGACATGTGGTCATGATGTGGCGGTGTTATTCCATCACTATGTGGTGGTGATATGGTGTCATGATGTGGCGGTATTATTCAGTCACTATGAGGTGCTGATATGTGATCATGATGTGCTGGTACTAGTCAGTCTCTATGTGGTGGTGATATGTGGCCATGATGTGGCGGTATTATTCAGTCACTGTGGTGGTGATATGTGGCCATGATGTGGTGGTATTATTCAGTCACTGTGTAGTGATAATATGTGGTCATGATGTGGCGGTATTATTCAGTCACTATGAGGTGGTGATATGTGGCCATGATGTGGCGGTATTATTCAGTCACTATGTGGTAGGATATGTGTTGGCGGTATTACTCAGCCACTAATGTAGTGGTGTATTGCCATGATGTGGCGGTACTAGTCAGTCACTATGTGGTGCTGATATGTGGCCATGATGTGGCGGTATTATTCAGTCACTGTGGTGGTGATATGTGGTCATGATGTGGTGGTGTTATTCCGTCACTATGTGGTGGTGATATGTGGTCATGATGTGCTGGTACTAGTCAGTCACTATGTGGTGGTGATATGTGGCCATGATGTGGCGGTATTATTCAGTCACTATGTGGTGGTGATATGTGGCCATGGTGTGTCGGTATTATTCAGTCACTATGTGGTGGTGATATGTGGTCATGGTGTGGCGGTATTATTAAGCCACTGTGGAGGTGCTCTGTGATCATGGAGTGGGTGTGTTATTCAGTCACTATGAGGTGATGATATGTGGCCATGATGTGGCGGTATTATTCAGTCACTATGTGGACCATTGTTTAGAGGTGTCATTCATAGAAAATTGTATTGTATGCATTGTATTGCATTTGTTTCCTATAAATACACCCTAACAGACTCCAGTAACGGCTCTGTTGTGTTGGTGCAATTGTGGTTTTTCCCATTCTACCTAGCTGGGAGGGTGCAGGTAGTTTGCCTCAGGGTCGGGCCGGGAAATTTAATTTTTTCAGGAGAGAGGGGGGGGGGGGATTAGACCTACTTGCCTAGGGCACCAAAATGCATTGTCCAGATCCTGCCAGGTTCAGTTTCATCTGAGGGAGGACCTTGGTGATACAGCTTTGTGCTTGCACGCGGGCTGAAGAGGCAAGTTACATCACGGGGGACTAGAACACAAAGGCCCCAGATCTGCTGAACCTGCTTGATAGTTATGTACAAGGTCAATTGATGCCTTTTCAAACAAACACAGCACCTATCAAACTATTACCTAAAACCAGGGGTGTAGCTATCGGGGGTGCAGAGGTAGCAGGCGCTACCGGTCCCTGCAGCCTGAGGGAGCCCAAAGAACCCTCAGTCACATACGACTACACCAGTATTATCAATGACACATGGTAGGCGGGGGCCCTTTTTCCAGGTTTTGCATTGGGGCCCCAGAGCTTTAAGTTACGCCCCTGGTCTACACAGCACTGTTAAAATGGTGTCCAAAATGTGAAGGCAACTTGACATCGCTGGACCGTGTTATTTGGCGCAGATTTGAGTTAAAAACTTTGGTCGTTTTTCGGATTTGCCATCGGCCCCGTACATTGAATGTACAGGAATCCCGCGGAAGACCCCCCCCAACCAATCTATTAGTTTGACCTAAATTTGCAGCCACGACCGTTGCTCTTGGGGTCATGCAGGGCTCCCAATGGGCTCCATCTGCTCCAATTGCACTGGGTGGAAACAATTGGGAATGCGGCTTAGTAGGCCTAGCCGTCGCCTAGATTTGCGACCGCGACCATCTGATGCAGACAGAGGCGGGACGACGGGTAGGCAGAGGTAGGCGATCGCCTAGGGCACCTACCTCTGCCTATCCCTAAGGGGTGCAGGCAGGGCCCCCGAACCTCGCGGGCTCCAGGCCCGTGCCTGGGCCTGAAGCGGGGCGGTCTCTTTGACCTTCTGCGGAGCAGAGAGCAAGCGCCCCTGCCCGCAGACGTGTCGGAACCCGCTCACCGGACGAATCACTTTGCAATATGTGTCCATTAACAGTGCCCCTACCTATTCCTAGATTTTCCTCTTGTAGGGCTGCATCAGCTCCTCAGGTCGCTTTTGCTAAGACTGTTTGTTTCTCTCCCGATAGGCCCCAGCACTGGTCCTATAGCTACAGACCTGTTCTTCTCTCTGATAGGCTGTAAGATGTGTCTTTTAGCTACAAAACCTTTTCGATCTCCTGATAGGCTGCAGCATGGTTGCTATAGGCTACAGACTTTTATCATTTTCGGGTAGGCTGCAGAAATGGTCTATAGCTACAGACCTGTTTGATTTTTCCCCTGATAGGCTGCCATGCATGGTGCTATAGCTACAGACCTGTTAAATCTTTCTGATAGGCTGCCGGGCTGGTGCTATAGCTACGGGACTGTTAAATTTCCTCCTGATAGGCTGCCAGTGCTGGTAACTATAGTTACGGACCTGATGTCCTCAGCAACTCATCACAGCAGACCAGTAGAAGCCAGTAAAGCCAGTAAACACCCCTGAATTCAAAAATATAACCAAGAAGACAGGACTGAGGTAAGATGAATCGATGCAGTGAGACAACCCCTTTAAGGGCATATTGACTAAATGGAATAAACGTGTGTCAGCCATACAACTGCTCTCTCCTGATAGGTTTGCCAGCCATGGTCAGACTATAGTTTACAGAACCTGTTTGATATTTCCTGATAGGCTGCCAGCACTGGTCGCTATAGCTTACGGACCTGTTTGATCTTTCCTGATAGGCTGCCAGCATGGTTTGCTATAGCTACAGACCTGTTTGATGTTTCCTGATAGGCTGCCAGCAGGGTTTGCTACAGTTACAGGACCTGTTTGATCTCTCCTGATGGGGCCCCTTGCCAGTTGCTGGATCCTATGGGCTCCCAGACCTGTTTGATTTTTGTCCCTGATGGGCTGCCAGCACTGGTGTATATAGTACAAACCTGTTTGATTTCTTTTCCCGGGGAAAAAGGGCTGCCTGGGGGCTGGTTCGCTAAAGCTACAGACCTGGTTTCCACTGCAGCCTAGAAGAAGCCAGTAAACACGCCCCTGAATCCAAAATGAAACCAAGAAAACAGGACAGAGGTAAGATGAATCTATGTAGTGAGACAACCCGTTTAAATATCTGTTGTAATGGTTATTGATGAGCCGCCTATACCACTGACTTACTCAACCCAACAAATGTCCTAATATTTCCTTATATTCCTTCCTTATACTTTTGTTATAAAAAAAACCCCTCTGGATTATTGCAGAATTCCTTCATTTGTGAGTAGACGCCATCATCGTTGTGAGAACCATACTGCGTTCCGGGTGCGGAGTGCTTCCTAAAAACATTGGTGGTGGCGGCTTCCTTTGTAGTACTGTGTATGGATCCAAAGGGTTCATTGTCAGCAATAAGACTTTGTTACGCCGTCATTTATTTCTTTGAGACCTTTGTCCCATCTTTTAAAAACAACCTAGAAATGTGTTTTCTATCTTCTGCATCTCGACAGCTTCTTTGTTCCTTGTTCTTGTGATTTACAGCGCTACTGGGATTTCCCCATTCAATTTCCCCTTGAGATGACTCTAACAGTAGGTACGTTTTGAAGGGAGTATCCAACCTTATAAAATTGGTGGCTTAACCTCCGGATAAGTCTTCAATTTGAGATCAGCGAGGGTCTACTGGTGGAATCTCTAATGATCAACTTTAAGGGGTTACAGTATTCAGGTGATCGCTGCAGCCTCTGCCATTTTTACATGTGCTCGTACCTTTACTACGGTAGTAGAGATACAAGTCCAATTTAAAGGGAATGTGTCATCAAAAATGACTTATTGTTTAACTCACATTTTTATGTTCAACACATTTTTTTTAAACAATTTTGGTTATATTTTTTTAAAATTTCCTATCCCATTTCAATATTTTTTAATAATTCTTCAGTCCTGCATTTTTCACTTTGGCCCCCTAGGCCCAATAAAAGTCGATTTCCCGTTTTTTGTGGGAAAGATTCTAGTTGTCTGCTCATTTTTCAGCACAAGAGGGTAAACTGAAGGAGACACCGTGTGAATGATAACAAAGGATCCACCGTCACGAGGGGTGTCAAGTTCACCCTTTCATTTTCCTGCACAGTGGTTCTTCCCCGTAAGAGTAACCCAGAAACTTTTAAGAATGAAAAGGGATGAGTCAGTCTTAAAGGGGTTTTGCCCCATGTAATGTTGACGTGGGTCCTCCAAAATGGGTATTTAATCATTTTTTAAAATATGTGATTACAAAAAGTCAAAGCCTGTGAGAGTCAGCTTTCTTTACATCCATAGTTTCTTAAAAGTTTACATTTTGACCCGACAGGGGGTGATTGGCCCTGCTTCCTTTTTACTTTTTAACATACAAACATAAAACTTCAAAAGAAAATTCATTATCTTTTTCTTTATATAAACCACTATTTAATTAATTATTTATAACATTTTTCCCTCCCTTCTTATTCCCCCTCCTAAACCCTCCCTTTCCCCCCCCCCCCCCCGTTCTGAACAGTGATTTGTTTTTTTATCTGTCCCGAGCAGATAACAGGGTAAGGAACTTACTTTGTGGCAAAACCCCCTTTAAGTCTCCTATGTGCATGAAGCTTTTTAAACATCTCTGACTGGGGTTAAAGGGAGGCAAAACAAGATAGTGGCCAAAATGAAAAAATGCAAGACTTAAGAATTTTTAAAAAAAATTTTAAAAAGTGTTTATAAAAAAATTTTAAAAAAAAAACCTATAAAAATTCCTAAAAATGTTTTGGTTTAAAACAAAAAAAAAACCATAAATTAAAAAAATGAGTATTTTTTGGGTTGGCCCACTTTTTCCCCCTTTAAGGTGAAATTTGGACACCCCTTTTTAAAGGGGCCAAATTTTATGAAAAAAAAACCCCCTAAGGTTAAAACTTATTAAAGGTGCTGCGGCAGTTTGTGATCGCTGAAAACCTCGGGTTTTTTTGTCCCAATTTCCCCTCCCAAATTTCTAGTGAAAAAACAAAAAGGTTTGTGCTGCGCTAAAAAAAAGTCCCCAATTTGTTTATTCTTTTTTATTCAAAAAAAAACCCTTTTTGGATTATTGCGGGTTTTCCTACATTATTTTAAATTTGCACAGATCTTTTGTGTGGGGAACCAAAGGGCAGCTTTCCGGGGTACGGAGCGTTCCTTAAAACCTTTTTGGGTTTGGCGGGCGGCCCAATTGGGATTTTTGGGGGTAAAGCTAACAGGGGGCCCTTTTTTTCTGAAAAAAAAACCCTTGTTTTTTGCCCAAAATTTGTATCAATTAAACAAAAAAAACCCCTTTGTCCTTGTTACATCTGACACCTTCTAGAAACCCCAATGTTTTCGGACAATACAAAATTAATTCCTGGGAAATTCCCTCCACCTTTTTTTTCCCGGGTTTAGTTTTCCTCATCTTGAGTTTTGGGCTTGTTCTCATTTTTTATGGTTATTATTTAATGGGGGAGATTTCCGCTTTTGTTTTTCCCCCTTTAGAGTTCTCTAATAAGTTTTAAAAATTTTTAAAAAAAAGGGTTATGCGCCCTAAAAAAAATTGGGGGGGTTTTAACTAAAAGGAAAAGGCCCTCAATATGAGTCAGGGGGGGGGGCCCAAAAAACCCCTTGGGAATTTCCTCCGACAAAGAACTGTTATGGGGAACCCCCAGTTCTCGGGATGGTTTGCGGGCCTCTGCAATTTTAAAAGGGGGGTTTTTGACCCAAATGGGAATGTTTTATCCGGGGTTTTAAAACCCCCACCAATTTTTCCCAGAGCTGTAAAATTTTTTAAAATTTTTAAATTTCCCGTTAGAGAATCCCTTAAAGGGTAAAAAATTTTAAAACTTCCCTTTTAAACACAAGGATTTTTAAAAATTCCCTAAGGTTAAAAATGTTTGGGAAGGTTTCTGGGGGAAGTCATGTGATCGCTGCAGCCTCTGCAATTTTTACATATTCTCTTATGAGTTCTAGTGAAAACTTTAAGGGGTCCCGGGCAGGCGCTGTCCAAAAAAAGGGGCCAATTTCCTTTTTCCTTTTTTTTTTAAAACCAAAACCTTTTTGGTTTATTGCGGTTTTTCCAAACCTTATTGGAGTCCCACAGCATCTTTTTGCCCGGGGAGAACCATGGGGCATTCGGGTAGGGGAGCGTTTTCCCCCTTAAAACCCCCTTGGTGGGGAAAGGGGCCCAATTTGGGAAAATTCTTTTCCCAGGGGGAAAAAAAAACGGGTTTTAATTTTATTCCCTGGGGAAAAAGGCCTTTTTTTTTTAAAGAAATAATTTTTAACAAATAACACTTGTCCTTGTTAAATTTTTTGGACACCTTCGGGGAAAAAAAATGTGGGTTCGGGAAAATTTCTAAAAATTCCCTGGGAAAATGTCTAAATTTTCTTTTCCCGGTTTACCCCCTCGGGCTTCCTCATTTTTGTTTGGGGGTTTTGCTTTTTATCATCCTTAGGGTTTATTATTTAATTGTGGATTTAGGCTTTTTGTTTTCAACTTGAGATTTCTCTAATTAATAAAAAATTTTTTAGGGTTTGTTTTCCCACACATTTGCATTTTTTTTTAAAGGGGGTGTTTTTTGATGGATTTTTTTTAATGTTTTTTTTGTGCTGTAAAATTTCTCCCAAAAAAAAAAAAATGCATAAAAAAACAACGCCAAAAAAAATCCCATCTCCCGTGTAAAAAGGCACCTTGAAAAAAATGTTATACACCCCTATAAAATTGGTTGGGGTTACCTCCCAGGAATGGGGCCTTAATGTGAACTTTTTCGGGGGGGGGGGGGAAAAGGGGGGGAAACTTCCTAAAAATCCTGACGATAATGATTATGGGGCCCCCAGAAATTTCCTGTGATGCGGCACCCTCTGAAATTTTTTTACATTTTTCCCGGGTTTCTTTTTTGGGATGATTTTATCTGTGGTAAAAAAAAAAAATTTAAAACCCATTTTTTTGTTTTGGGTTTTTTTTTTTTTAAAACGGGTTTTTTTTTTTTTTTTTTTTTTTTCAAAAATTTTTTTTTTTTCCCGATTTTTTTTTAGGAGAGCCCTCTCCCCGGTGAAAACAATTGTGAAAATCTCGACATCACTATTAGGTTTGCTTTCACACAGCGCGGGTTTTGGTTCCCAGTTTTTAAAGGGGGTTTTTCCCCACAAAGGGAAAAAATTTTTGGGACGGGGGGAAAATTGGGAAACCCCTAAATAACTTTTTAAACCCTTTTAAACCCATTTTTTTAAAATTTTTTGCCCCCTTTTTTTGCCCCTTTAAAGCTCCCTCCTTTAGTGTTTCCCATTTTTTAAACAGTTTCGTCTCCAGGGGATACGGCCCAGGGCGTTAGTTTCCCTCATTTTCCTGGTCCACATGCCCCAAGACATCCCCTCCCCCTCTCAGGCGGGTCTGAGGAAAAAACCCCGGGTTTTTGCTGTCATTTTTTACCCCCTTTTCTTTCCCCCTTTTTAGTAAAAATCAAAAACAGTGAAAAATAAAAAAAAAAAAACCTCAATGGGGGTTGTGCATTGATAAAGGAGAAAAAAAAAATCCAAGTTTGGTTCCTGCAGGGATTTGAACTGAGGACCCTTGTGCTGTGAGGTAAAAGCTTTACCTCTGAGTTACATTGTAGCTACTCACAGCTTTGCACATAAACAGACCTTTCTTTGACTACAGAGAGGAAAAGCCTGGTGATGTCATCCTGCTGGGTCACATGATATGTAAATCAAACAAATCACACACTCCCCCTTCTGACACACAGAGCTGAAGAGCTGGATGCAGGAGGCATGAAATGAGATTGTGGCAAAACCCCTTGAACTGTGCTCCAATTATGTGCCTTTATTACCAGCAAGCTTTTTGCACTTATCTAAACTGTCTGAAAAGTGAGTAATCAGTGCGTTTGTATCCACAAGACTTCAAACACAGTCATTGATTACTTACTTGAAACACCTTTCTGAACAATTTAGATGACTGAAAGAAGCTTGCTGGGAATAAAGGCAGTTTAATTGGAGCGCAGCTAAAACTGCACCAAAACTGCGCTGTGTGAAAGCACTCTTAACCACAAGGATGATGAAATCCCTGATGAGCATGATTGAAGTTGTTGTAGCCCTCATGTGATCGCTGCAGCCTCTGCAATTTTTACATGTGCTCATACAGTCCTTAGTGGAGATGCATGGTACTGCAGGCTGCAGCACTGATTGGCTGTAACGTCATTCGAATGATACTTCGGTAGTAGAGAAGATGGTATTGCACTCTGCATATATATGGTGCATATCAAATGCTCAGTGGAAGGGCGTCTCCCATCATATATATATAGAGTAAATCAATGGCATTTTGAATATTAGCCAATGCACTAGCTGGCGCATCTACAGTCACGGACGATGGGTAGGCGAAGGTGGGCGACCGCCTAGGGCACCACTTCATCGCACGCAGAAAAGGGGGGCGCAAGGAGGCATGGAGTGGGCTGAATTTTCCATTTGGAGGGTGCTTGGTGCCTTATTTGACTAGGGCACCAAAATACCTTGACCCAGACCTGCCTAAGGCCATGGTAAATGTTACGCCTGGTAGGATGTGGATCCACTGGACCCCCGCAAGTGATGGCGTAAGCCGCGCCAGGGAGCGGAATCTAATTGGGTCCCGGTTTTCACCAGAGCCCGCCGCAAAGCGGGATGGTCTTGCTGCGGCGGGATTCCACCGGGTCGCTACCTCAGACGCGACCAGCTTGCGGAGGCAGCCAAGGTGTGAAGAAGGTCAGGGTCGACAGGCGACTCGGAAACAAGGCAGGTGGACAGGACAGGTCAGGCAGTGAAGGTCCACGGACAGACGATAGGAACCAAAGGAATGGCATACAGAGAACACTAGCAGTAGGCTAGCTCTGAAGGCAAGAGCTGTGAAGATTCAGCAAGGGCTTGGAGGAAGTGAACCCCTTAAATAGGGTCCGGCCGCACAGCAAACCCAAATTACGGCGCCCTGGCCCTTTAAATAAGAGTGAAAGCGGCGCGGGGAAACCCCTGGGGGAGGGGGGGGAAACGGGGGCAGTGCCCGGCAGGGGGCCGGGGAAGCCCCAGGAGGGCCGGGCGGGGTTTGGGGTAGTGCGGCCACGGCCCCGCAACCTAAACTGAGCCGGCCGCCCGAATGGGGCCCGAACCCCAAAAACTCGCGGTTTTGGGCCCCGGGTTTCGGGGGGGCCCAAGTAAAATTATGAATATAAACTACATACCCAAATTAAAATAAAATTTCAGGGAAACACTAAAAGCCGCCTTTTGCGGGGGTTTCCCATAATTCCCTTTCCCCCAAGGGGGGGAAGTAATAAAAACCCCATTTTTTTTACCCCCTTTAATTTTAATGCAAAAGGGGTTTGCCCCCAAAAAATGCAAAAAAAAAATAAAACCACCTTTTAAACTTTGGGATTTCAACCCCAAAAAAGGGAAAATTTTGTAAAACTTTTTGGGTTTCCAACCCAAAAACCTTTGGATTTTTTGCAAAATTTCCCCTTATTTTTGTGTTTTTAAAAGGGCATCATTGTCTTGGGGTTCTTAGGGCGGAGTGTTTTCCAAAAAACCCTCTGTGGTGGAAGGGGGGCCATTGGAGTGACATCCCACGGGGAAAAACTTTTTTAACGGGTACATTGTTGTTTAAAAATTTAAATAATGCGTTTTTTTGACAAAAAAAAAAACCTTTGTTTTTTAACTTTTGGGAGGGACTTCTAGAAACAATTTTTTTTCAGAAATTAAAATTTGTTTCCCCCTGGAAAGGTCTCATTAATTTTAAAGCCTCTGACAGAAATGTGTTTTCTTTTTCCCCCCCTGGTTTTTCTTTGTTTTTTTTTTCCCCGCCGTCTCTATTTTTTCATCTTGCAGGTTTTTTTGGGCCCCAATTTCCGGGGTTAAATTTATAGGTAGTTCGCACTTCCGCATTAAATTTTTCCCACTTCCGGGGATCCCCTTTTGGGCGGGATTTTAATTTTTTAAAAGGGTTTTCCCCCAGAAAAAATATGGGTAAAATTGATGGCATCTCCTCAGCACAGACCATCAGTCAGTGGGGGTCCATCTCTGGATTCCCCGATGATAAACTGATGTAAAGGGATACGGTATTCATGTGATCGCTGCATGACTATCTGCCAGTTTTGAACATGTGTCATACTTTTGTCCTAGTTGGCGATACATCGGTAACTGCGCGCTCTGTTCCATTCAGTGAGGAACATGACTGAACCTGCAGGTTCCTTGTTTCGAGTCACATGTAAATATGAGGTGCTTGGCAGCACTTCCACCACATGCACACGGGACCCCTCAATAAGCTGATGAGTTGGGGGCTCCAGGATACAGTGTGACCACGCTGTGTGGGTGGACGGGTGGGTTGGGAAGTTAAAGTTAACATCAGGGTTTCTGTATATGTCCTATGGATGAATGACCTGCAATAATACTTTGATACATTGTAGCTTTTTCCTCACAATTTTTAAGGACATTTATCATGGTTCGATTTTTCTATGATGGTTCTCTACATGAAAAACACTTATTCAAAGAAGCTAATTAACCCTATTTTTGTTGCATTGCCGTCAAAGCCTGGGGCAGAAATATGCCTTTGATTCCTTCACTTGCCGGTAGTTTCAGCATTTTTCATATGTGCATTGTCCCTGTAAGTAATAGCCATGTTGATATATTCAGATTTATTTTAACCTTGAGATGTTTCTAATATGATAAATCAGCTGATTGAAGGGGCCACAGCACTCATGTGATTACTGCAGCCTCTGCAATGTTTGCATGTGCTTATACTTTTACTAGTGGGGTTGGGATCATTGCAGCCTCTGCAATGTTTGCATGTGCTTATACTTTTACTAGTGGTGATGTGGATCACTGCGAGCCTCATGCAAGATTGGCATCTGCTTATACTTTTTTACTAGTGGGGGTTTGGGTATTCATTGCAGCCTCACTGCAATGTTTGCATGTGCTTATACTTTTACTAGGTGGTTTTTTGCTGGGATCCACTTGCAGTCATCTGCAATGTTTGCATTGCTTATTCTTTTACTAGTGGGTTGGGATCATTGCAGCCTCTGCAATGTATTTTACGCTTGTGCTTATTACTTTTAATAGTGAGTTGGGCCTTGGGAATCACTGCACGCCTCTGCAATGTTCGCATGTTGTGCTGTAGACTTTTTTGACCTAGTGGGGTTGGATCACTTGCAGGCCTCTGCAATGGTTTGCATAGAGTGCCTTATACTTTTTACTAGTGGGGTTGGGATCATTGTCAGCCTCTGCCAAATGTTTTGCATGTGCTTATAATTTTTGACGAGTGGGGTTGGGTTCATTGCAGCCTCTGCATGTTTGCTTGTGCATATACTTTTACTGTGGTTGCTGGATCACTTGCAGCCTCGGCAATGTTTGCTTGTGCTTATACTTTTACTAGTGGTGCTGGGATCATTGCAGCCTCTGTAATGTTTGCATGTGCTTATACTTTTACTAGTGGGGTTGGGATCACTGCAGCCTCTGCAATGTTTGCATGTGCTTATACTTTTACTAGTGGGGTTGGGATCATTGCAGCCTCTGCAATGTTTGCATGTGCTTATACTTTTACTAGTGGTGCTGGGATCATTGCAGCCTCTGCAATGTTTGCATGTGCTTATACTTTTACTAGTGGTGCTGGGATCACTGCAGCCTCTGCAATTCTTGCATGTACTCATACTTTTACTAGTGACACTGGAAAAGCTGTTGCCTCTGTAATGTTTGCATGTGCTGATACTTTTACTAGTGGTGCTGGGATCATTGCAGCCTCTGCAATTTTTGCATGTACTCATGCTTTTACTAGCGGCACTGGAAAAACTGTTGCCTCTGCAATGTTTGCATGTGCTTATACTTTTACTAGTGGTGCTGGGATCACTGCAGCCTATGCAATTTTTGAACATACTCATACTGCTGGTGCTGGGATCTCAGCCTCTGTAATGTTTGCATGTTTTCATACTTTTACAAGTGGAGCTGGGATCACTGCAGCCTCTGCAATGTTTGCATGTACTCGTACTTGTACAGCCGTTCGTGAAGGAATGAAAGAAGGCTGCCTGCTGAGCCTATCTTCTCTCCTGAGCAAATAATAGGGAGAAATAAAACGCATATAGCTTGTGCACAATACAGTTCTCCTCTGTGCATTAGCAAAACAATGTTTTCTCAACTACAGAGACTGAGTATCAGGAGGAGTGTGCATGAAAGGTGGAGTGATTACATCACAGAGGAGGTACCTGTTTTTTAAATACAGAAACACAATGCCCCTTTTTCAAGCCTCAAGAGGGGAGTATCAGCCTGTTAGGTAAGGAACTCACTTCTTGGCAAAACCCCTTTAAATAAAAAATCTAACTAGGCTCCGCCTCTAACCACCCCTGAGCATACCTGATTATAAAATAATGGAGGACCCCCATGGTTTTGTTTTTAATTACATTATTATTATTATTATTAATAATAAAAAAATAATGATAATAAATAATAATATTTATATTAGCTTTTTAATAATTAAAGAATAAAAAAAATGATGTGAGGTCCCATGCATTTTTCATAACTAGTCAAGGTAAACCCAGCAGCTACTGGCTGATATGATCAAAATGGAAAGGTCCATGGATATTGGCCCTTGCCACCTTAAAAACACCTGCCTGTAGCCATCTCAGAAGCTATCACATTAGATGGTCCGCTTTTGATGAGACCCACGGTCTTCCCACCACCGCTAGTGTATTGGATACTGGGGGTTAGTTTCAGCCTATGGCTAACGAAAAACACAACTGGCTGACACCAAGTCCCAGCATCTATAAGATCTCTAAGACTAGAATAAAATAGTAAAAAAAAAAAAACTACCAAAACTAAGAAATAAAAATACTTTATTTAAATTTTTTTAAATTTCATTTTTCATTTTTCTGTTGTGGTTCTTAGTGTGGTCAGAATAGTGAGAGGATCCTGGGTTGATGGTCTCTTTTGGATCTTAGTGTAGTCGGAGTGCTGAGATGTTTACTTTTGGGTCTTAAGGTAGTGGGAGAGGTGAGGGGATCATGGGTTGATGGTCACTTTTGGGTCTTAAGGTAATGGGAGAGGTGAGAGGATCATGGGTTGATGGTCACTTTTGGGTCTTAAGGTAATGGGAGAGGTGAGAGGATCATGGGTTGATGGTCACTTTTGGAACTTAGTTCAGTTAAAGTGGTGAAAGGATCCTGGGTTGGTGGTTGTTTTAGGATCTTAATGTAGTCGTGGTGAGTGGATTTTAGGTTGGTGACTGATTTAGGATCTTAGTGCAGTCAGAGTGGTGAGAGGATCCTGGGTTGAGGTTCGCATTGCAGTTTTTTGGACATTGCAGTTGTGAGAGGCGTCAAGAATCTTTTCATACTCTCCATGGAGAATGAAGAGGCACTGGTAATGTCAATGACCAACAACAGGCTAATTGTTACAACAGATAGAAATGAGACACCTTGGGCTGGTCATGAAAGGAGACAGGCCATATGCACAAACTTCTTAAGGTTCCACTAGAGGACGGCAGTATTCCACGTTTGAGCTATAGGGCTGCCAAAAATCCACTGTAATTACCTGCTGTGTACCGCTAAAAAAGGTCCATTATAATTCACTGTATCTCTACCAAAGATTTCCCATCATTTATTGCTGTGTACCTCTATAAATAAAATTGCTGCATGCCTTTACTAAAAATCCACTGCAAATAACTGCTATCTACCGCTACCAAAAATTTACTGCTGTGTACTGTGATCAAAATTTACTGTATATTACTGCTGTGTACCTCTATAAAAAATTCACTGTCATTTATTGCTGCGTGCCTCCACCAAAAACCCACTGTAAATGACTGCTGTGTACAGCTACCAAAAATAAAATTTCCCTTAATTTACTGCTATGAACTGTGATAAAAAATTTACCATAATTAACTGCTGTGTACCGCCACCAAACGTTTACCATATATTACTGCTGTGTACTGCTACCAAACATTTACCGTATATTACTGCTGTGTACTGCTACCAAACATTTACCATATATTACTGCTGTGTTCTGCTACCAAAACATTTACCGTATTTACTGCTGTGTACTGCTACCAAACATTTACCGTATATTACTGCTGTGTACTGCTACCAAACATTTACCGTATATTACTGCTGTGTACTGCTACCAAACATTTACCGTATATTACTGCTGTGTACCGCCACCAAACGTTTACCATATATTACTGCTGTGTACTGCTACCAAACATTTACCGTATATTACTGCTGTGTACTGCTACCAAACATTTACCATATATTACTGCTGTGTACTGCTACCAAACATTTACCGTATATTACTGCTGTGTACTGCTACCAAACATTTACCGTATATTACTGCTGTGTACTGCTACCAAACATTTACCGTATATTACTGCTGTGTACCGCTGTAAAATAAAAATCCACCACTATCAAACATTATTTCTGTGCACGAGTAGAAAAATCCACTGTAATTTACTGCTCTGTACCGCTATTAAAATGTATCTTAATTTACTGCTGAGTCTCCCTCCTGAACTGCGCTTTAGTTCACTGCTGTGTGCCGCTACCAAAACCCACAATAAGGCTGCGTCCTACACGACACCGGTCAAAATGCTCATCGGATTCGGAAGATCAAATCTGCTGCAATTACATCTTTTTAATGTCTCAGCTAGTTATAGAAAAGCTAAGTATGCTAATCACTGCTGTAGAACCACCCATAGCCCAATGAGACAGAGTAAGTGAAATGCTGCATGTGACTCAATGAGACAGCCCCTTTAATCCTCTGGAAAACATGTAAATGTATGGGAACATAATCACAAATCCATGGGAAACCCTATCTCCAACTTGAGCCCTAACTCTAACACTAACACCATCCCTAACCCTAATTCCAACCCTAACCATACATAAATTGTAATTCTAACAATAACCTCACCCTAAACCATGCCTTATCCCTAACCCTAATTGTACTTCTAACACTAACCGTAGCCCTAAACCCAACCATAACCCTAACTCTAGACCTGACACTTTTAAAAACTCCAGCACTAAGTTGGTATTAGGGTTGGGGGATGAATATTCAACAAATTCAGCAAATTTAATTTAAGTCAGTTCAAACCTTATCACTGATATCTGTGTCGAGGCTCAATCCCACAGGCATGATTATGCATCTTCACCAATCTAGGTCACCAAGGGGTACTTGCCAGCTGCTGAGTTATGAGGATTGTCCTACAACTAATGCTTCCTTTCTTATTATGTTGGCCAACTAACTAATGACAGTGCCCACACACAGCTTCCTGGGGCAAACTTGCAGGTTTATAAGCTTGTCAGGTGCAAGAACGATTGAAAACATTAAACCCTGTTTCACTGTTTATAACCATTGATCATCTTCTGAAACCTGTTTATATACTGTGTACACAGCTGTTCTTCATTTACCCTTAACCAGGTTAATCCGATATTATACGCTTGGAATGCATAGCTTTTGCAAGGAAACTACCTCCAGGATGGAATTGTTCTGGCAGAGGCTGAAATAATACATGAACTCATTATCTTACAATATTAGCTTATGCAGCAAAGCAGACAAGTTGGCGCAGAGTACATTCGAGCAACACCCAAGTCAGATGCATTTAACTGGAACAAACAAGTCCATTTAAGTAAATGTGTTTTGACGAGACTGTGCAATATTATGCAATGCATGCAGAAATGAAGGATTGATGTATATTCCCATATATGTATTTATCTTTGATTTCCTTATAAAATTGCTTCCCCAAACGCTAATTAACCAATGATCAAACCACACATACTTACGACATTGTAAGACGCATCAAATGGTATAAAAACTCTGTACTTCCTGATATTAAATAGAGTTATATTATCCAATCTATCGAGTGGATGGTATTTCTGTGGGATCCCAGCTGTTTACAGCAAAACATATATTTTAATTTGGAAGAGATAGCAATTGCAGCAGTACAGATAAAAATTAGTACTTTACAAGCTCAGGAAAACATGTACAGCAGTAAAATTCCTCCAAATTCCAGGGATGAGGAGAACCGTATATCTAACTCTAACTCCAACTCTAACCCAAATCTTAACCTTAACTCTCAACCCAAATCTAACTAAAACTTTAAACCTTTCTCCAACCCAAACTCCAACCCTACACCAAACTGTAATTCTAACCCTAACCCCAATGCCAAACCAAACCTTAACCCTAATCCTGAACCCCACCTCTAACTAAAGCTTTAACCCTTTCATCAACCTTAACCCTAACTCTAGCCCTAATTCTAACTCCAACCCTAGCCCAAACCCTAACCGTAACTCTTCCCCAACTGTACACTGAAGTTTAACCTCTGCTCCAACCCTACACCAAACCCTAACTCTAAACCAAATAATTCACTTACTGCACTTACTGCAACCCTAACCCTAACCCTAACCCAAACCCTCACCCTAACTCTACACCTTGGTTTGAGTAGTCAAATTTTTGGGGAATTTAGGAAGTCCTGATTCTAGGAGTGTTCCATGAGGTTAAGATTTACCTCCAAACAAGTACACTTAAACCCCTAACCCCTTACTTTAACTCTCTGAAATACACCCATAACATCGAAATTCCTCTAAATTTCACTGGAAAAAAACACCACACATCTAGAGAATCCTAACTGCATCTCTAACTCGAACCCCAATGTTATTTCCAACCTTAAACCAAACTGTCATTCTAACCCTTACTCTAACCCTTAATCCAAAACTAAACTGAACTGCAATTCTAACAAGAATCCCATCATAAACCACCTTCTAACTCTAACCCAAACTCTAACTAAAACTCTAACTCTCACTCCAACCCTAATTTATCCCAAACCGTAATTCTAAACCTCATCTCATTCTGAAACTCTAAGCCGAACTCTACCTAAAACTCCAGCACTCAACCTAATTCCAACTAAACTGAACCGTAATTCTAACCCCAACCCAATCCTAAATCAAATTCTAACCCTAACTCTCAGCCCAACTCTAACTGAAACTCTAACCCTTACTCCAACTCTAACCCTAATTCCATCCCTAACCCAAAATGTAATTCTAATCTTAACCCCATTGTAAACCTTATTCTAACCCTAACTTTAGGTAAACTCTAAAACTCCAGCATTAAGTCTAATCTCAACTCTACCCCAAACTATAATTCTAACCCGAACTCTAAACCCAACTCTAAGCCTTACTCCAACTCTAACCCTAACTATAATTCTAAACCTAACCCCATCCTAACCCAAACCCTAACTCTAAACCCAACTCTCACCCTTACTCCAACACTAGCCCTAATTCCATCCATAACCTAAACTGCTGTTCTAACTCTAACCCCTACTCTAACCCTAACCCTAACTCTAGCTCTAACTAAACTTAAACTATTACTTTAACCCTAACCCTATTTCCATCCCAAACCTGAACTGTAATTCTAACCCTACCCTAGGCACAACTCTAACTAAAGCTCCAGCACTATGCCTAGTGCTACCCCCAATACTTATACTAAATTTAGGTTAGGGTTAGCAACGATTTTTCAGCAAAGTTTGCCAAAATTTAGTTCAGCCTGACTGAGACTGAAACTGATATTCAGGTCAAATTTAACTGTGACCTAAAATCAAGATGTCATACTATAACTACAACACATGCCCAACTTTGCCTGACAGTTCTGAGTGATGTTGGCCTGATTACGCCTCTTCCCCAATCTCCACTACCAGGGTGGTACTTTCAAGCTGCTGAGCTACGAGGGTCACGCTGTAACTAATGCTTCTTCTTTCGTTGGTTCATGGTGCCAGACACAGATATTGTCCGAATGGCAATAGATCCTGAACGTTCCTGCCTGTATCACTTACTTTTTGTTGCCCTATGACAACCCGAGGGCAACAGAGGAGTAATTGAACAAAATGGAACCCAACGTGATAGTGTGTGCGGAATTGGATACTGTATTGCATCTATTCTAAATACAGGAAGTAACTAATAGGAAACCCTCTATAGTGTGTTTAGGACATTATTAATCTAAAACTTGATTACAATGTATATGTAATATACTAATCAAACCACGCATTTCTGATGTGTTTCTAGCGCCCTTCATCAGGTGTAGCTGTTTCATTGTGCTCTCCGTAGCTTTATGCTTACCAAGGAGTTGTTCCGGATGCAATACAAAGTCGGCTTCAGAACGGGGCTCCCGCCTCGAGCTTGACTAAAGCGCTACAATTGTAAAATATTCATTCAGAAAGCAACATTTCTAATCCAATCCTTTTACCGGATGACCTCCTGCCATAAATATTATTATGTTATGTTTAAATAAACCTATACACAGTATCTCCGAATTCTTAGTTCCAATGAGCTTTATTGCTGGTGGACAAATGCTCAATCCCAGACTTCTATTATCCTACTAATCGCTAACTCAACTCTAAAAAACTTGGAAAAGTTATCACGCTCTATTTATTCACTATTTAGATGATTAATTAGTTAATTCCTGCGCTTGTTTAAACCTCTTGGTTTTAAAGTATCTAATTTAAATATCCAGTACATTTCCCTGTAGGTAAAGACCTGGAGGCGATTAGGCGTTAACTCAACATGTTCTAAAGGTTGAACCCAATGTTCCAGATTTTCACCAGGATGTACTTCATGAAAGAGACGTGACAAGCTATCAATCAAATATTGATATTTTACGCTGAACCTATGATTATTCTTATTATTATTTCTTGGAAAGTTTAGTCACCGTCCGTCCAGCATTCTGCTCGTCACATTTACATGTAATTCGATAGATTACAAATGATAACCTGCATGTAAGGTGGGACTGAACCTTAAATTTCTCTCCCGTCTCTGTAGATTGAAATTAAAAGGCCGGGTATATTTCTGTGCGACACATACATGTTGGAAATCCACGGAGGAATATTCCTTTCTGACTAGTGGCTTCAATATTATGTATTTGAGTTTTATGCCGTTTTAACCTGGATGGAGCCAAGATGTTTTCCAGTGTCCTGGCCCTTCTATATGTAATTACAGGTTTTTTCGGAAGTATAGGCTGAAGCACTGGGTCGAGGTTCAATACTGCCCCGTGTTTTGACAAAAACTTCTGCACCTCTTTGAATGGTGAATTATAGGTTGTAATAAAATTTCAATTGTCATAATGTGAGTCTAACGCCTTCTTACCATAAAGACATTGATTCTGAGTCAATCATGCAGCTCTCATTCATGACTCCTTGACCAACCCTTTAGGATTCCCTTTATACAAAAATGTCTCCATTATTTTCTGAGCTTGTATAGAAAAATACCTGATTTTCACTACAGATTTTTCTTACCCTATGGAACTGTTTATCCGCAGATACCCCAAATGCCATTATCACCAAAAATTATAGTTCATCCAAATGGTAATAGAGAACCACCAGCACAGAATAGCAACTCTTTAAAATCTCCCATTTCACCGACTGCACCTTCTTTTTTAGGAAGCACCCCCAATTTAAATATCTACCAAGAAGAGGTATTAATTCCACCAATCACGACAATTATAAAAAAAAGGAAACTTTTAGGAGAGGAAACAGGGGAGAAAATAGTTTAAAGAAAAACTCCCATAAATATTATACCCAAAAAAGACAGAAAAGGAAGTAAAGAATTTTCCAATATGAAGGAGTATTTTTCCATCAAAACTGGGCACGGCGATGGGGACCCGAGTAGCCCCATCATATGCAAATTTGTATATGGCCGGATTTGAGGCTCGCAATATTGAGTTTGATTTTAACCCTTTTTTCAAAATATCATCTATTTCAAAAGATTGATAGATGATCTTTTATCTGGAAAGGGGACCCCTGAAGCAGCAAAATAATTCCAGGTGTATGTAAGTAACCACATGGGGTATTTAGTTCACCCTTGCAGTGAACCAGAGAGAAATAGCTTTCTTGGATTTGGTTTTATACCAACAGATTTCCACAATACAGTCTAAAAACCACTTTAAATCTGGGGATTCTAATAACTATCTCCATTTTCAAAGTAATCACTACAGAAAATGGATCAGAATTTACTCTAGTAAATATTATACCCAAAAAAGACAGAAAAGGAAGGAAAAAAATTGCAATATGGAGGAGTGTTTTAATCCTAGTAAATAAAAGATTAAAACTGAATAGGAGTGATAATAGGAATAAAATTAAAACTATAGAATATACATCTCCCAACCAAAATAGCAGATGGTTTCATAACCGTAATTATAACAGGGGAGCTCCAAATTTTCAAAGACATGACAATAAAATAGCAAATTTAAAAAGAAATAAAAAACACTAATCAGTTCAAAAAATTAGGAGAGGAAAGGGGAGAAAGAGTGCAGGAAAAAGAAGGAAATGTCTTTGAAAGCAAAGCAGTTAATACCCAAATAAATTTGGATGAGATAACAGAGCATGAGACGAACATAACCCCCTACCCCTCCCTCTACAATGTCACTAAATAAGGTGTTTATATTTACAGCAACAAACTTCACACAAGTTCCACAGATATCCCAAATACTATTATCACCAAAAATTATAGTTCATCCAAATGGGAATAGGGAACCACCAGCACACAAAAGCAACTCTTTAAAATCTCCCATTTCACTGATTGCACCTTCTTTTTTAGGAATCAATCCCAATTTAAATATCCACCAAGCCTTAGAAGAGGTATTCATTCCACCAATCCCCCAATTATAAAAAGAAAGGAAATTTTTAGGAGAGAATGCAGGGGAGAAAGTAGTAGAAAGAAAAACTCCCGTAAATATTATACCAAAAAAACACATAAGAGGAAGGAAAAAAATTTCCATTAAAAAAACTTGCACAGCGATGGGGACCCGATTGACCCCATCGTATGCTAATTTGTATATGTGCGTATTTGAGGCTCTCTATATTAAATCTGATTTAAACCCTTTTTTTTCAAAAGATTTATCGACGACCTTTTCTTTATCTGCAATGGGGGCCCCAGAAACAGCACAAGAATTCCTGGTGTCTTTAATTAAAAACACGTGGGGTATTAAGTTCACCCTTACAGTGAACCAGAGAGAAATAGAGAAATAGTTTCCTTGGATTTGGTTTTATACCAGCAGAATCCCACAATACATTCTAAAACCCACTTTAGATCTGAGGATTCTAATAACTATCTCCATTTTCAAAGTAATTACTACAGAAAATGGATCAGAAATCTCCCTATGGAAAATTCTTTAGGGTAAGAAAAAACTGTAATGAGGATCAGATTTTTTCTATACAAGCTCAGAAAATAATGGAGACATTTTTGTAGAAACGGAATCCTAAAGGGTTGGTCCAGGAGTCATGAATGAGAACTGCACGACTGACTCAGAATCAATGTCTTAATGGGAAAAGGGAGTTAGACTCACAATATGACAATTTGAATTTTATTACAACCTATAATTCACAATTCAAAGAGGTGCAGAAGATTTTGTCAAAACACGGGGCAGTATTGAACCTCGACCCAGTGCTTCAACCAATACTTCCGAAAAACTTGTAGTTACATATAGAAGGGTCAGGATGCTGAAAATCATCTTGGCTCCATCCAGGTTAAAACAGTATAAAACTCAAATAAATAATATTGAAGCCACTTGTCAGAAAGGAATATTCCTCTGGGGATTTCCAACATGTATGTGCTGCACAGAAATATATCCGACCTTTTTATTTCAATCTACGGAGACGGGAGAGAACCTTTAGGTTCACTCCCACCTTACATGCAGGTCATCATTTGTAATTTATTGAATGACATGTAAATGTGGCAAGCAGGACATTGGACGGACGGTGACTAAACTTTCCAAGAAATTGAATAATCATAGGTTCAATGTAAAACATCAACATTTGATTGATAGCTTGTCACGTCTCTTTCACGAAGTACAACCTGGTGAAAATCCGAAACATTGGGTTCATGTTGGAGTCAACACACCTAATGGCCTCCAGACACTTACCAACAGGGAAATGTACTGGATATTTAAATTAGATACTTTAAAACCAAGAGGTTTAAACGAAGCGCAGGAATTTACAAATTAATAATCTAAATAGCGAATAAATAGAGCGTGATAACTATTCCAAGTTTTTTAGAGTTGAGTTAGCGATTAGTAGGATAATAGAAGCCTGGGATTGAGCATTTGTCCACCAGCAATCAAGCTCATTGGAACTAAGAATTCGGAGATACTGGGTATAGGTTTATTGAAACATACCATGATAATATTGTGTGGCAGGAGGTCGTCCAGGATAAGGATTGGGCTTGAAATGTTGCTTTCTGAAAGGAAATTCTACAATTGTAGCGCTGTAGTCAGAACGCTCGAGCTTGAGGCAGGAGGCTCCTTCTGAAACCGACGTTGTATTGCTTCGGAAACAACCCCTTGGTAAGTATAAAGCTTCGGAGTGCACAACGAAACAGCTAGACCTGATGAAGGGCGCTAGGAACACGCTAGAAATGCGTCGTTTGTGTCACGGGTGCAGTTGCACCTGTGTCCCTCCGGCGAGCAGCTCTTTCCTCCGGCCAGGTCCTTGCCTACTCACCCAGCCACGCTCCTGCCGAAGCTCCAGTCTCCCACCGCGCGCGTCCTAGGAAGCGCCGGCACTGTTAAATTTATAGGGCTAGCGCACCGGTAATTAGTCATTGCCGGTTGCTGCCCCTATTTAAGTCTGCCCCTTCCTGATCCTCTTGCCGGATATTTAGTGCCTCACCACCTACTGAGAAAGCGTTCTAGTGTCTTGTTCTCATTTACAGTGTACCGTAACTTCACGCCTCCGTCCCTCGACCACGAACTTTGCCGCCTGTCCTGAACTTCCTACCTGTCCCCTACTCTGAGTTTGCCTTACGATTCTGTACCACGCTCCACCTTGGCTGCCGCCGCAAGCAAGTCATGTCAGGAGTAGCGACCTGGTAGACTCCCGGTGAATAATGGGACCTATTTAGATTCCGCTCCCTGGTGTGGCTTACACCATCGCTTGCATTGCTCCAGAGGATCCACTACTGCGGACCGTGACAGTTTGATGAGCACATTACACTTTTTATACATATTTTAATTGTAATTTAGTTTTAGATTAAACATTTCCTAAACTCAATATAGAGGGTTTCCTATGACTTTGCTACCCCAGTGATGTTTAATGCATTTTCGGAATCTTGTTATTATACCGCTATTTTGCCATCGCTATTTTAAAGAATTATCACCTTTAGTCTGTAGCAGCCTTTCCTTGGCTTGGAGTACAGCACTACTTTGTTCTCATGCTATAGATTGGGAGACTCCCAATGGTTTTTTGAGTATTCCATCTATTGACACACATAGATTTGGCACTTTCTGACTTTCATCTGTCTCGTGATGGAGTAGGTTGGCAATGTTTTCCAGGTGTAGGGCAGAAAGCAGGATTTCAACCTCCTGACAAACAAGGAGGAAGAGGAGGATTGGAATAGACCTGGGAAGAACTGGTGGTAGAGCCACACCGGAAAATAAGGAGGAAGAGGAGGATTGGAATAGACCTGGGAAGAACTGGTGGTAAAGCCAGTTAGTGGAGAGAGAGAGCAGAGAGAGCCAAGTATACCAGGAGGCAAGAGATGCTGAGTAAATGGTCCCTACAACTTGTCCCATAGAGATAAACTGGAAGTTACTGGCACCGAGGAGAGAAAAGAGAGAAGAAGGCACAGAGGATCAACATGTGGATGGAGAGAGGGAGACTACTGTCCCACAGTCACACCTCCGAAGACCTTGTCCATTCGACCACCTGTCCTCCTGGAGGCAAGAGAGGAATGAGAAACCTCCTTGAAGTGTTTAACAAAACCTGAACTACCCTTAGAAGTCATCATTGGTTGTTTCTGTGACCCCTATATACTCCCATTACTACACCAGCAACTACATTGCCATAGCACAGGGGTGGGCAATTAATTTTCTCATGGGGCCGCATGAGAAAGTGAGATGGTTTTAGAGGCTTGGACTAATAAAAAAAAAAAAACATAGGGTGACTGGGGTAAAATTCATTTTTGGTGTTTATTTTTGTGGAAACTTACTCTGTCCCCTCAGTAAGGCAGATATATATACCTCCCCTCAGTAAGGCAGGTATATACAGCTCCCCTCAGTAAGGCAGATATATAGATACGTCCCGAAAGTAAGGCAGGTATATAGATATGTTCCCTCAGTCAGGCAGGTATATAGATATGTCCCCTCAGTAAGGCAGGTATATGTAGCTCCCCTTAGTAAGGCAGGTATATAGGTATCTCCCCTCAGTAAGGCAGGTATATGTAGCTCCCCTCAGTCAGGCAGGTATATACAGCTCCCCTCAGTAAGGCAGGTATATAGATATAGGTCCCCTCAGGAAGGTTTATAGATATATGTCCCCTCAGGCAGGCAGGTATATAGATATATGGTCCCTCAGACAGGCAGGTATATAGATATAGGTCCCCTGAGGTAGGTATATAGATATATGTCCCCTCAGGCAGGCAGGTATATAGATATATGGTCCCTCTGACAGGCAGGTATATAAATATATGTTCCTGCAGGCAGAAAGGTATATAGATATAGGTCCCCTCAGTTAAGTATATAGATATATGTTCCCGCAGGCAGTATATAGATATAGGTCCCCTCAGGCAGGCAGGTATATAGATATATGTTCCCTCAGACAGGTGGGTATATATATATATATGCACTCTTATGTAGAAGACATAGATCGGCACTAAGTGTATCTACATATACTCATTAGAGACAGGATTAAAGGGCTTGAGCATGCCCACCGGGTAAAAAATAGCTCTCTCAGTAACTGCTGGCGGTGCTCAGTCCAAATAGGCAGTGTCCAAAGATAATAGCATAAAGAAGTAGTAGACGGCACTCACCACTCTTCTTGGCAGTATTTCTTTATTTCATAACAGCAAAAAGCCAGACGGGGACAGGAGGTAACAAAACAACCAACCCCCTGTCCCCGTCTGGCTTTTTGCTGTTATGAAATAAAGAAATAATGCCAAGAAGATGGGGAGTGCCGTCTACTACTTCTTTATGCTATTATATATTATATTATATATATTTTATATATATTATATATATATATAAATATTATATATATATATATATATATATATATATGTCCCCTCAGTTAGGTATATAGATATAAGTCCCCTCAGGCAGGCAGGGATATAGATATAGGTCCCTTCAGCCAGGCAGGTATATAGATATATGTTCCCTCAGACAGGTGGGTTTTGTATATTTTATATATACACTCAACGGCCACTTTATTAGGTACACCTGTCCAACTGCTCGTTAACACTTAATTTCTAATCAGCCAATCACATGGCGGCAACCAGTGCATTTAGGCATGTAGACATGGTCAAGACAATTCCTGCAGTTCAAACCGAGCATCAGTATGGGGAAGAAAGGTGATTTGAGTGCCTTTGAACGTGGCATGGTTGTTGGTGCCAGAAGGGCTGGTCTGAGTATTTCAGAAACTGCTGATCTCCTGGGATTTTCACGCACAACCATCTCTAGGGTTTACAGAGAATGGTCCGAAAAAAGAAAAAAACATCCAGTGAGCGACAGTCCGGTGGGCGGAAATGCCTTGTTGATGCCAGAGGTCAACGGAGAACTGGCAGACTGGTTCGAGCTGATAGAAAGGCAACAGTGACTCAAAAGCACCCATTACAACCCAAGGTAGGCAGAAGAGCATCTTAACGCACAGTACGGCGAACTTTGAGGCAGATGGGCTACAGCAGCAGAAGACCACACCGGGTGCCACTCCTTTCAGCTAAGAACGGGAAACTGAGGCTCCAATTTGCCCAAGCTCATCGAAATGGACAGTAGAAGATTGGAAAAACGGTTGCCTGGTCTGATGAGTCTCGATTTTCTGCCCTCACATTGGGAGGTAGGGTCAGAATTTTGGCGTCAACAACATGAAAGCATGGGTCCATCCTGCCTTGTATCAAAAGGTTCAGGTGGTGGTGGTGGTGTCATGGTGTGGGGAATATTTTCTTGGCACTCTTTGGGCCCCTTGTACAATTGAGCATCGTTGCAACACCTTGTGGAATCTATGCCACGAAGAATTGAGGCAGTTCTGAAGGCAAAAGGGGGTCCAACCCGTTACTAGCATGGTGTACCTAATAAAGTGGCCGGTGAGTGTATATGCAATTGTAATACCGGCAGCCACCGCCCTCTTGCCCTGAGGATGTGTGAGTGGTTGTTTAATGGGTATTTTTGCATTTCTGCCGTCTCTCCATGCATTGTACTGTGGCTTTTCTGCATGCTGGTGTGTGAACAGGTACCAAGCTAATGTGCAGTCTGTATCATGTAAGTGTCCCCCTAGCTGTGGGATCTTTGAGTTGTTATTCAGCAATCAGCTGCACCTGTCAGCTTTTTTCCCAGTAGCATATAAGGCTGGAGATGCCTGCCCCCTGGGCTCAGTCTTGTGCAGCTATTGAGCTGTGACCAGGGCCCAAAATGGTGGTGTTTTTTGAGTAAGTAATGTCCTATTTTCTGTGTATTTTTTCTGTAACCTGAAAGGTACACTCCACACCGCATTTGTCAAAATGGCGCCTAAAATTCGACGCCATTTTGACATTTGCTGGAGCATTTTTGGCGCAGATTTGTACAAAATCCATAGTTGGTTTTCAAATTTGCCATCGGCCCTGTACGGGATACGCGACCGTAAAAAATCTGGCCCATAGAACACATAAGATACAATGTTGCAAATTAGTTCCAGGGGCTCACAAACCGTGAGATGTATTGGATCTGTAAACTGAATACCCTACAACCCTATGGGCTCAACGAAGACCAGGAATCTATGAACTAAGCAGTAATTACATGGTTGTTTTTAAAATGCCCAGAAAAGCTAGTTAAAAAAAACTGATAGTTTTTATTTAGAGCAGGGCTGGGACAAGGCATTTTGGTGCCCTAGGCAAGTACAGCCAATGGTGCCCCCCCCTCCCCTCGCTACCCAAAAAATTGCACACACACCCCCCTAGTTTCTCTCGCCCCTGCGGCAAGGCCCTCTCCCACCCCCACCCCCTGCACCAGTTACTCTCTCCCCTGCACCACTCTCCCCCCTGCACCACTCTGTCCCCTGCACCAGTTACTCTCTCCCCCCCTGCACCAGTTACTCTCCCCCCCTGCACCAGTTACTCTCTCCCCCCCCTGCACCAGTTACTCTCTCCCCCCCCTGCACCAGTTACTCTCTCCCCCCTGCACCACTTACTCTCTCTCCCCTGCACCAGTTACTCTCTCCCACTTAGTAATTTCTTACCAGTCATACCTGCACCCAGGGGCGTTGCTAGGGTCCTAAAACATGCGGGGCCCGGGCCCTTTGTGTTTTGCTCAGTAGGGCTGGGTTCACACGGCATTTTTCACATTGTGAACTGCGGATGTATTGTTACATAGAAAAACCTTCTGTTCCTGTCACTAATTTTCTGCACATTCCACATAGATCCTGTCCATCTCCTCAGCAGTCGCTGCACAATGAAAATCAGCCCTGACAAATCTGCTTTTTCAAAAGTGCTCCCCTCCGTATGACAGTGCAAGATCCCTAAATAACAGTCACTAAATAATCCACCGATACATGGAGCAAATCTACCAGACGAATGATTGTTACTAAAAACACTCCTACAAAACCAAGACCCAAAACTATTACTACTTAAGGATCAAATAATCCTGCCAGACCCTGACCGAACGCGACCCCCACATGTGACTATCAGCTGTACACAGGCTCTGATTACATATACCACCGCCATACAGTGACCATATAGTGGTAGATACTAGTTGTATGTAGACGCTCTGCAGACATATAAGTGATTACACTGCAGTTACATTTAGTGACTCACAGGAGACGTCTTTTCTGATCAGCGTTCACTTTCCCTTCTCTTCTCCATCCGGTTCACACCTTCATGCTGATTGCTCCCGGCCAATACTCGTCCCTGCAGATTTGGACACAAATATCTTAGAATCCTCACATTTCCAGCAACTCCTTACTTATAGGTATATAAGTCCCCTCAGTTAGGTAGGTGTATATGTCCCCTCAGTTAGACAGGTATATATGCCCCCCCAGATAGGAAGCTATATAGGTCCCTGCAGTTAGACAGGTATATATACGTCCCCATCAGTTAGGCAGGTATATAGATATATATGTCTCCTCAAATCAGGCAGGTATATAGATATTGTACCCTTAGACAAGCAGGTATATAAATATAGGGTCACTCGGGCAGGTATATAGATATAGGGGGACACAGGCAGGTATATAGGGGCAATGAGGCAGGCATATAGGGGCACACAGGCAGGCATATAGGGGGCACAAAGGCAGGCATATAGGGGCACTGAGGCAGGCATATAGGGGCACTGATGCAGTCATATAGGGGCACTGAGGCAGGCATATAGGGGCACTGAGGCAGGCATATAGGGGACACACAGGCAGGCATATAGGGGCACTGAGGCAGGCATATTGGGGCACTGAGGAAGGCATTTAGGGGCACTGAGGCAGCATATAGGGGCACTGAGGCATGCATATAGGGGACACAAAGGCAGGCATATAGGGGGCACACAGGCAGGCATATAGAGGGCTCAGGCAGGCATATAGGGGGCACAGGCAGACATATAGAGGGCTCAGGCAGGCATATAGGGGGCTCAGGCAGGCATATAGGGGGCTCAGGCAGGCATATAGGGGGCTCAGGCAGGCATATAGGGGCTCAGGCAGGCATATAGGGGGCTCAGGCAGGCATATAGGGGGCTCAGGCAGCATATAGGGGCTCAGGCAGGCATATAGGGGCTCAGGCAGGCACATAGGGGGCTCAGGCAGGCACATAGGGGACACTGAGGCAGGTAAAAATAACAACATTTATACTCACCTTACCTGTTCCCGGCCGCGCGCTCCTCTTCTGCGGGAGACTGGCGACGTCACCAGTGCCAGGACGCTCCTCCGCCCGAGGAGAGGCAGCGTCGCAATGACATCACTTCATCGCGACGCTGCCCAGCTCAGCAGCACAGGGCCGCAGTGGGTCCTCAGCGCTGTGAGGACCCAGCAGCCCCGCTGTGTCGGACCCGGAGCCGGTCCGACACTGTCTGCGGAGCAGGGAGCGTTCGCTCTCTGCTTCACAGAAGCCCGCTGCTGTATGTGCGTCCAGCGGACGGACATACAGAGACCGCCGGCGCTCTAGGCCCACGGCAGCGGCCTGGAGCCCGGGAGGTTCGGGGCCCCTGCCTGCGCCCCTTAGGGACAGGCAGAGGTAGGTGCTCTAGGCGATCGCCTACCTCTGCCTACCCGTCGTCCCGGCCCTGATTTAGAGGTTCCATTAATTGAATATTTGGAATTTTTCTGTCCATTAACTGTAATAATATTTATCCAACAAGCGATGTCTACATACAAAAAAAGAAAAAAGAGTTTTGCACAGCTCAGCGCCACGAAATGGTTAACGCCAGGTCCACAGTCTCCATGAGGTGCTCGGACATATCCCTGGACAAAAGGGCGTAGGCATATAATCCAATAGCAGAAAACGAATCCAGCACACCTGTAGATGGAAAGACGATTAAAATCCAAAATTTAGTTCCATAACATTAAAAAGTTAAAGCAAAGAAAAGGACATGGCATGAATATGGACTAGTTTGTCCGAAACGCATTGGTTTAGCCAGCTATGATGTCGGGCATGTCTATTTTTCTTTTCTTTGCTTTAACTTTAAATTTTTTTTGCACTTTTTAACTAAATACTAAGGAGTACAGAGCACGGGAGTCTAATGACAGTACCTGGGGTTGAACACTTGCTCAGCAGTGAGTGTGTGTGATTACTAAGGAGTACAGAGGACAGGAGTAGAATGACAGCACCTGGGTAGAACAATCGCTCAGCAGTGAGTGTGTGTGATTACTAAGGAGTATAAACGACAGGAGTCGAATGGCAGCACCTGGGGTTGAACAGTCGCTCAGCAGTGAGTGTGTGTGATTACTAAGGAGTACAGAGGATGGGAGTAGAATGACAGCGCCTGGGGTTGAACACTTGTTTAGCAGTGAGTGTGTGTGATTACTAAGGAGCACAGAGTATGGGAGTAGAATGACAGCACCTGGGGTTGAACACTCGCTCAGCAGTGTGTGTGTGATTACTAAGGAGTACAGAGGACGGGAGTAGAATGACAGCAGCTGGGGTTGGACACTCGCTCAGCAGTGTGTGTGTGTGATTACTAGGGAGTATAGAGGACAGGGGCAGAATGACAGCACCTGGGATTGAACAGTCGCTCAGCAGTGAGTGTGTGTGATTACTAAGGAGTACAGAGGACAGTAGTAGAATGTCAGCACCTGGGGTAGAACACGCGCTCAGCAGTGAGTGTGTGTGATTACTAAGGAGTACAGAGGATGGGAGTAGAATGACAGCACCTGGGGTTGAACACTCGCTCAGCAGTCAGTGTGTGTGATTACTAAGGAGTACAGAGGACGGGAGTAGAATGACAGCACCTGGGGTTGAACACTCGCTCAGCACTGAGTGTGTGTGATTACTAAGCAGGGAAGTGACTGACAGTAGCTGCCTGAGAGGAGAGGTGATGTCTGACCATGTGCAGCCAGGACTGGTCAGATACCCTGGAGATGAGCTGTGCACTATGGATCACTAAAGGAGCAGCTAAAACAAAAACGGTGCAGAGTTTTTAATAATAATGAATGGTGAAAATGTTTATTATTTAATTTGCAAGCTTCCAACATCAATTTGACATTGTGGTAAAACCCCTTTAAATGTTTCAGACCTTAGTACAGACTCTTAGGACCCCCATACACTTAGGCTAGGTTCACCTTTGCGTTGAAGGCTTGGTTTGGAACCTCTGGAGCAGAGGTGAAAATGGAAGCCACGGAATTCGTTTCCCAACAGACCCCCAGGTTGCCTGAAGGACCCTATTAAATACAATGCGCTATTTCTTCCATCTCAGCAACGGGCACCACAGTGGAAACCTGATGGACCCATGTAATCAATAGGGTCCGTCGGCGCCGTGGGTGTCCGCTGTGAAACGGATCCCATGACTTCCATTTTCCCCCCCTGCTGCAGAAGCAGGAAGGTAGGGAGGAGGCCTAAAAATGTATAAGGAGAAAAATAAATTGTGTAAAAAGCAAATAAAGACAGCAAAGACTGAAACAGAGCGGCTCATTGCCAGATAAAGCGAAAATACCCCAAACTATTGTTTCACTACTTAAATAGTAAAAAACCTAAAACTAAAAGTGTTGGCCCCCTCAGAAATAATCTGGGTGTATGGTGGATGAGGATAAGAAAAAAACAGGTCTACTGAACGCCTTCTTCTCTATTGTATTTACACAGGAAAACCCTATGACAGATGAAATGAAGGTGGATAATGCAAATCCTCCTCTGAGTGTCACCTGCTTCACCCAGCCAGAAGTGCGCCGTCTTTTAAAGCATTAACCCTTTAAGCACCAGGCCTGAAAGGTCTTAAAGGGGTTGTCTCACTACAGGGATCGCTGCTTTTTATGTTAAAGATCTTGCATAAACAAGTCACTTTGCAATATGTGTCCATTAACAGTGTCCTACCTATTCCTAGATATCCCCTCTTGTATGGGCTGCATCAGCTCCTCAGGTCGCTATAGCTACAGACCTGTTCAATCCCTCCTGATAGGCTACCAGTGCTGGTTGCTATAGCTACAGACCTGTTCAATCTCTCCTGATAGGCTGCCAGTGCTGGTTGCTATAGCTACAGACCTGTTCAATCTCTCCTGATAGGCTGCCAGTGCTGGTTGCTATAGCTACAGACCTGTTCAATCTCTCCTGATAGGCTGCCAGTGCTGGTTGCTATAGCTACAGACCTGTTCAATCTCTCCTGATAGGCTGTCAGTGCTTGTTGCTATAGCTACAGACCTGTTCGTTCTCTCATGATAGGCTGCCAGTGCTGGTTGCTATAGCTACAGACCTGTTTGATCTCTCCTGATAGGCTGCCAGCACTGGTTGCTATAGCTACAGACCTGTTCAATCTCTTATGATAGGCTGCCAGCACTGGTTGCTATAGCTACAGACCTGGCTTCTACTGCAGCCTAGTAGAAGCCAGTAAACACGCCCCTGAATTCAAAATGAAACCAAGAAAACAAGACTGAGGTAAGATGAATCGATGTAATGAGACAACCCCTTTAATGATGCAACTACATTTTTTTCTAAGTTTCCTAACATTTTGATTTTTTCAGTGATGCAGTTGTATGAGGAATTGTTTTATGTAGAAGTTGTAGTTTCTAGGAGTGTCGTTTGAGTTTAAAAATAAAATACTGCATACATTTTTTTTACCTTTTTTTTGCAGTGTGAACATAAAAAAGTGTTTTTTGCATCTTTTTTATTACTATTATTTTTACACTATTCTCATTTCACACTAAATATATTGTTCGAATAATACTACAGGTTATTACAGTCAAGTGGATGCCTAATATTTATAGGTTTGGTGGGTGTGGGGGTTATGTGTAATGTGTGCACGATCATTGTATTTATTACATTTTTATTTTATTATTATTATTATTATTATTTTATCAACACTTTTTATGCTTTTTACTTTTTTTTATCCCATTAAGGGAAACTATTGTACACTTTTTTTTTTTTACACTTATTAATCTTTTAACATGCTCCAGTACACTCCCTTACACAAAATCATTATATGTAGTGTCAGTATGACACAGGCTGCTGTTAGGGTCAGTCCACACGGCAAGGTTTTTGGTCAGATTTTCAGACGATTTTCAGATTTGAAAACCGACTAGCAACCATCCCCATAGACTTTAATAGAAAATTTGTTCAGCAGACCACACTGAACGGATTTTCTGCTGGACGGTTTTTTAAAAATGCATAATCTTGCGCCCAGTTTTCGGGAGGCAGATGTGCGTTTCAATGGAGGACGGCGAATTCGCAAGCCGCGAACGGAACCGTCCCCCTAAACCATCCAAAAGACAACAAAATACCAGCCGGATTCTTAAAACAGAATGCAACCGGTATTTTGTCATTGCTGGGTGGACGCTCCCTTACAAAGTGTGCCCTGACAGCAGGCTTACTATACAGACAGCTCTGGAGCTACTCTAGGTCCCCAGGGCTGACTGTACAGACATTCCCCAGGCTCCATTAAGCACTGGGAATCCTGGTAACCCAATGGGGCAAGGAACTCCCCTTTGATCATGCTGCAGTTACAGACCACGGCAATCAAAGGGTTAAAGGGGTTTTGCGATGAAGTAAAATTGACGTGGGAAGTTTGTAAATGAAATAATAAACATTTTCACCATTCATCATTATTAAAAATTCTGGACCGTTTTTGTTTTAGCCGCTCCTTTAGTGATCCATTGTTTACAGCTCGTCTCCAGGGGATACGACCAGGGCTGAGAGCTCCTCAGTCCTGGTCGCACATGCTCAGACATCACCTCTCCTCTCAGGCAGCTACTGAGTGTTCAAACCCCGGTAGCTGTAATTCTACTCCTGTCCTCTGTACTCCTTAGTAATTAGTCAAACAGTGGAATAAATAAAAAAAAAGAAACCTCAATCAGGTTTGTGAATTAATAAAGAGAAATAAAATCCTCAGGTTTGGTTCCTGCAGGGATTTGAACCGAGGACCCTTGTGCCTGGAGGCAAAAGTTTTACCTCTGAGCTACAATGTAGCTACTTACAGCTCTACACATAAACAGACCTTTTTTGGACTAGAGAGAGGAAAGGCCTGGTGATGTCTCCTCTGGGTCACAGGGAAGGCAATTCAAAAAATCACACTTTCCCCCCTTTTTTGAGCAAAAGCGAAAGCGGGAAGCAGGAGGAGAAATGAGATGTGGCAAAACCCTTTAAGCAGCGGGGGGCAAGGCTTCCCTGATCCCTCTCTCCACAGAGATGCTTTAGGAACAGAGCTTTTTAACTCGCTCCGTTCCAGCCGTTTGGTGTAAGACCGAAAAACCCCTCTGAAGGCAGTGACGTCTTTTGGCATTACTGCCGATATAAGAACACAAACCATGGATTCTATAATGACAGGGTCTGGTCCTCGAAGGGCACATGGCCAATGTGGTACCAAGATTCACAAAGGGCTCAAAAATTTAGGCCATGAACTTTAGGATGCTAAGCTTAACTTCCATTGTGTGTAAAATGTTTGAAGGTTTTCTAAGAGAAGCCATACTGGAGTATGTCAGAGATTATAACCTTATAACACAGCACCAGTGCGGCTTCATGAGGAATAGATTCTGTCAAACTAATCTGTAACTTCTAGAGGGGGTCCCCCTAGACCGGGAAAGGTGGGTTTTTTGTAAATTTTTGGATATCAGAGGCATTTGGTAGCGGCCACATAAAAGATTGGTGCAAAAACTGGGAAAAATTAAAAAAAGGAAAAAGGGTTCACAACGGGTCAGTGATGGGAAATGAGGGGGTTAAAAAGGGAGATATCTCAAAGCCTACGACATGTTTTCTACCACTTTTTGGTCACGTATGGAGGTATATAATCTGCAGAGCCTTTTACACTGGTGTCTAACTATATGGTCACTGTTGAGGGAATACATCTGGCCGGAATTTTCCCCTTTTGGGGGGGGTTTAAAACACTAAGTTGTTTTACCACTAATGGCATGTATGGAGGTAATATACATCCAGAGCCTGTGTACACTGAACTACCCTATAGGGTCACGGTAGGGAGGTAATATACATCTGCAGAGTCTTGACACTAGTGTTACCACTATATGGAAAAGTAGGAGGTTAACGTCTGCAAGCCTGTGACACTGGTACCTACCACTTATATCACTGTTGGAGGATATCCGTCTGCAGAGCCTGTGTACACTGGTAAATACCACTTATGGTCCTGTATGGAGGTAATATACAGTCTGCAGACCCTTTTTAAAGGGTGCTACCATTTATGGTCCCTTATGGTGGTAATTCAGCAGCGAGGGGTTTCACTGGTGCTACATATAGGCACTGTATGGGGAATAACAGTTGCAGACCCTGTGTACATGCTTCTACCACTTATGGCACTGTAGGGAGGTAATAAAAGGTTTGCAGAAGCCTTTTTACACTGTATCTACCCACTATAGGGAAAACTGAATGTAATTTAAACCGTCTCAACCCCTTTACCTGGTACCTACCACTTTTTGGGCCCCACTGCATGGAGGAATATACGTCTGCAAGTCGGTACACGGGTGTCTACACTATATGGTCACTGTATGGGTAAATACAGCCCAAAGGGGGCAGGGAAAGGCCCCTTTGGGTTTGTCCGGGTTGGGGTTTACCTACCATATAAGGGTACTTAGGAAATTTTTAAATACAGTCTGCAAGCCTGTGTACACTGTGTTCCCCACTATAGGACCACTTATGGAGGAAATTACAGTTAAAAACCCTCGTACACTGTTACTCCCACATATGGTCACTGATAGGGTGACATATTTTTTCGCAGGCCTTTGTACCTGGTGTTTTCCACTATATGCCCCATGGGGGGAATTTTACAGTCCCCAACCTGTGTACACTGTTACTCCATTAAATGATCACTGTATGGGGTAATATACAGTTTCAACCCTGTTTTCCTGGTAAATACCACTATATGGTCACTGTATGGAGGTAAAAGGTCTGCAGAGCCTGTGTACACGGTGTTACACTAATGGTAACTGTATGGTGGAATATACCTCTGCAGACCCTGTGACACGGTACCTCCCACTAATGGTACTCCCTGGAGGTAATTACAGTCTGCGGGGTTGTGTACAGGGGTTTCCACTACATATGGAAAGTATGGGGAAATATACAGTCTGCAGACTGTGTCACGGGTGTTTTTCCACTATATGGCCCTGTTGGAGTAAAAAAAGTCTGCAGAGCGTGTACAGGGCCCTACCACTATTGGTCACTTATGAGATAATATACAGTCTGCAGACCCCTTGTAACGGGTGTCACCAATATAGGTACGTATGGGGAAATAACGTCTCAAACCCTTTGGTTACAAATGGTTTGTTATCATATTTTTTTGGTCCTTTTTAATGGTTGGGGTTAATATAAAGTCCCGAACCTTGTACACTTTTCTCCCAAAATGTCACTGTATGGGGTAATTTTAATCTGCAAGGGGCCTTTTTCCCTTTGGTAAAAGGGGGGAAAAAATTGGCGCGAGTGGAAAATTTGCCCCTTTTTCTTTTTTCCACGCGGCCCTGGTCATGGCCAAAATTTGGGCCCATTCAAAAAAGGCTTGTTTTGGGCCCCTTAAGGCATTTTTTTGGGGAAAAAAGGGACCCCGGCATTTGCCCCAAAGGACAGGGAGCGCGCCCTTTACCGGGGGAAAGTTGGAGGCCCGGGGGTTTAATGGGTTTTTTTATAGGTTTACCTGCGTGTCCCTTATACCCCTTTCTGGCCCTTTAAAAAATTTCAGTTGCCCCAACTTACCTGGTGCCCCTTTTTTACTGGGGGGTGCTATTTTTACTTCCCTTTTCTGTGGCCCCTTAATATACCCCTCCCGCCGGGGGCGTTCTGGGGGCCTGTATCCCGGGGGGGCCTGGGGGGCGCCCCATTAAAGGCCTTTTGTGTTTTTTTAAGCTTTCCTCCCTTTCCCCCATATACCCCTGTGTGCCCCTTTATCTGCCTGTGTTTATCCCTTTTTAATTCCTGCCGAGCCCCTATTTACCTGCCTCGGGCCCCCTATATACCCCTGTGTGCCCCTATATCTGCCGGGCCCCCTTATATGCCTGTGTCCCCCTTTTTTATCCTTGGCCCTATTTTACCGCTGGGGGCCCTATATACCTCCTGAGTGCCCCTAATCCCTCCCGGGATCCCCTATTACCTGCCTGAGTGCCCCCTATATACCTGCCTGAGTGCCCCTATATCTATATACCTGCTTGAGAGTGACCCTATATCTATATACCTGCCTGATAGTGACCCTATATTTATATACCTGTCTGACAGTGACCCTATATCTGTATACTTGCCTAATTGAGGGGACCTATACACCTACCTAGCTGAGGGACCTACACTCACCGGCCACTTTATTAGGTACACCTGTCCAACTGCTCGTTAAACTTAATTTCTAATCAGCCAATCACATGGCGGCAACCAGTGCATTTAGGAAATGTAGACATGGTCAAGACAATCTCCTGCAGTTCAAAACCGAGCATCAGTATGGGAAGAAAGGTGATTTGAGTGCCTTTGAACGTGCAGGTTTTGTTGGTGCCAAGAAGGCTGGTCTGATATTTCAAAAACTGCTGATCTCCTGGATTTTCACGCACAACCATTACTAGGGTTTACAGAGAATGGTCCGAAAAAAAAAAAACACCAGTGAGCGGCAGTCCTGTGGGCGGAAATGCCTTGTGATGCCAGAGGTCAAAGGAGAATGGGCAGACTGGTTCGAGCTGATAGAAAGGCAAGAGTGACTAAAATAGCCACCCGTTACAACCAAGGTAGGCAGAAGAGCATCTCTGAACGCACAGTAGGGCCCAAAACTTTGAGGCAGATGGGCTACAGCAGCAGAAGACCACACCGGGTGCCACTCCTTTCAGCTAAGAACAGGAAACTGAGGCTCCAATTTGCCCAAGCTCATCGAAATTGGACAGTAAAGAATTGGAAAAAACGTTGCCTGGTCTGATGAGTCCCCGATTTCTGCTGCGACATTCGGCGGTGGGGTCAGAATTTGGCGTCAACAACATGAAAGCATGGATCCATCTGCCCTTGTTTTCAACGGTTCAGGCTGGGGGGGTGGTGTCATGGTGTGGGGAATATTTTCTTGGCACTCTTTGGGCCCCTTGGTACCAAAATTTAAGCATCGTTCAACGCCACAGCCTAAACCCGAGTATTGTTGCTGACCATGTCCATCCCTTTATGACCACAATGTACCCAACATCTGATGGCTACTTTTAGCAGGGTAATGCGCCATGTCATAAAGCTGGAATCATCTCAGACTGGTTTCTTGAACAGACAATGAGTTCACTATACTCAAATGGCCTCCAAAAGTCACCAGATCTCAATCCAATAGAGCATCTTTGGGATGTGGTGGAATGGAGATTCGCATCATGGATGAGCAGCCGACAAATCTGCGGCAACTGTGTGATGCCATCATGTCAATATGGACCAAAATCTCTGAGGAATGCTTCCAGCACCTTGTTGAATCTATGCCACGAAGAATTGAGGCAGTTCTGAAGGCAAAAGGGGGTCCAACCCGTTACTAGCATGGTGTACCTAATAAAGTGGCCGGTGAGTGTATATACCAATAATTAAGGAGTTACTGGAAATGTGAGGATTCTAAGATATTTGTGTCCAAATCTGCAGGGACGAGTATTGGCCGGGAGCAATCAGCATGAAGGTGTGAACTGGATGGAGAAGAAAAGGGAAAGTGAACGACGCTGATCAGAAAAGGCGTCTCCGTGAGTCACTAAATGTAACAGCAGGGTAATCACTTATATTGCTGCAGAGCGTCTACATACAACTAGTATCTACCACTATCTGGTCACTGTATGGCGGTGGTATATGTAATCAGAGCCTGTGTACAGCTGGTAGTCACATGTGGGGGTCGCGTTCGGTCAGGGTCTGGCAGGATTATTTGAGCCTTTAGTAATAGTTTTGGGTCTTGGTTTTGTAGGAGTGTTTTTAGTAACAATCCTTTTTCTGGTAGATTTGCTCCATGTATCGGTGGATTATTTGGTGACTGTTATTTAGGGGTATTACACTGTCATACGGAGGGGAGCGGTTTTGAAAAAGTAAATTTGTCAGGGCTGATTTTCATTGTGCAGCGACTGCTGAGGAGAAGGACGGGATCTGTGTGGGATACGCAGAAAATTAGTGAAAGAACAGAAGGTTTTTCTCTGTAAAAATACATCCGCAGTTCACAATGAGGCGCGAAAAATGCCGGGTGAACCCAGCCCTCTGAAAAAAAAAAAAAAAAAAAATGGGCCCGAGCCCGGAAAATTTTTTTGGACCCTAGCAAGCCACTGCGCGACCTTTCACTGGTTTTTTCCCTTTATGGCAAGTATGGAGGTAATATACATTGCAGGCCTGTGTACACGCTAAAAACCATATAGGCACTTATGGGGGAAATAACAGTCTGCAGGCCTGTAACACGGTGTCTACCATTATGGTCACTGTATGAAGGAAATTTTAAAACAGTCTGCAGAGCCTTTGGAACACTGGTAACTACCACTATTGGTCACTGTAGGGAGTAATAAACACTGCAGACTGTGACAGGGTGCTCAACTATATGGTCCTGAAGGAGTAATACAGCCCCAGAAGCCGTTACATGGTGTCTACCACTTAGTTCACTGTTGGAGGTAATAAACAGTCTGAGAGCCTGTTACACTGATATTACCACTATATGGTCACTGTATGGAGGCAATATCAGTCTGCAGAGCCTTAACACTGGACTACCACTATAGGGTCACTGTATGGAGGTTATAAGCCGCAACCTTGTAAAAAGGGTACTCCCCCTATTGGTCGTTTATGGAGGTAATATACAGCCTGAGAGCCTGAGTACAGGGTACTACCATAGATGGCCTTTATGGATTTTAAAATACATCCGCACAGCCGTGTAACGGTGTCTATCACTATTGGTCACTGTAGGAGGTAAAATACAGTCTGAGAGCCTGGGGACACGGTGCTACCCTTAGAAATTTGTAGGGGGTAATATACACTGCAAGCCTTTTTACTTTCTACCACTTATGGCACTGATGGAGTAATATACAGTCTGCCGAGCCTGTGTACACGGTTTTACACTAAAAGGTCACTGAGGGAGGAATACAGTCTGAAGACTGTGTACACTGTGCTCCCTAATGGCCATATGGGGGTTATATACAGTTGGAGAGCCTGTGTACACGGGGAATACCACTATATTGTCACTGAAGGTGGTAAATTTACAGTCTGCAGGCCTGTGTACACGGGTGCTACACTCATGGTCACTGTTGGAGGAAAATTTTACAGTTTTGCAGTGCCTGTGTACAGGGTACCACCACATGGGTCACGTATGGGGGTAATATACAGCTGCAGAGCTGTGTACACGGGTTTCTACCACGTAGGTCACGTAAAGAGGTAAAAAACAGCGTGAGAAGCCTGTGTAACGGGAGTCTACCCACTTTATCCCCATATGGATAAATACAGTCGAAGCGGTTTACCTGGATCCCCAATAAGGGTCACTGTAGGAGGTAATATACATCGCAGGCCTATGTACACTGGTGTCCACACAAAGGTCACTGAAGGGGGTAATATACAGTCGCGGGCCCTGTGTACACTGAGTCACCACAAAGGGTCACCTTTGGGAGGTAAAAAACAGTCCGAAACAGCCTGTGAACACTGGGTCTCCACAATATGGCACTGAGGGGGAAAAAACGTCGGGCCGAGCTTGACATGAACCCCACTATGGGGGTCATGTTTGGGGGTAAAATTTACATTCAAGAGCCTGTGAACATGATATCTCCCATATATGGTCACTGTAGGAGGTAAATCAAGTCAGTATTGGGGGGTCACATTTCTAGGAGGACCACAAGGGGTCATATTGGGGGTAACACACTATTGGATACCACAGGGAACCAGCCTTATTTTTTGCATTTTTTTGGGGGACCCAAAAAAATTTTTTTTGAATAAGCATGAGTTTTTTTTTCTTTTTTCTCTGGCGCACATGTTTAAAGTCATCCTTAAAATGTACTGTAGAAAATACATACCTTATGGGAATAAGCACCTTAGAAACAGGGGGAAACCAGTGTGGTTAAATAAATCTGTAAGGGGTGGAAGGAGTGGGGAAAAGGAAACATTTAAAGTACTTAAAGGGGTTTTGCCACGATCTAATGTTGACGTGGGATCCTCCAAAATGAGTATTTAATCACTTTTCTAAATATATGTAATTACAAAAAGTGAAGCCTGTGAGAGCTGCAGCTTGACTTACATGCCCTTAGTTTCCTGACTGTTTACATTAGACACGACCAGGAGCTGACAGGAGCTGATCCGGCCACGCTTGCATTGTTTGCACTTCTTATATGATGGTAGGGAACATAAAGGGCTTTAAAGGGGACTGGGGAAAAGATCTTGAGCGACATTTTTATAAAAGCTCGCCGGTGGGGGCCGGCGCTTTTCCGCAAATTTTTCCGCAAAACTGCCCTTTTTTATGTGGGGGCCCGGGGGCCCCGCTCTTACATTCCTTTTAAAAAGTCCCCGCCCCGGGGGGGGCACAGTGCGGGGACTTGGCCCCGGGTCCCGGGACCCCGCCAAAAATCTGTTTTCCGATGCGAAAAACAGGCTGAACGCGAAAAAATTCATTCCAAAAGGGGTTGGGGGGGGCGGAAAGGTAAAAATCAAAAAACATTCCCAAAAAAAAAGCTAAAAACCCTAAAAAATAAAAAAAAACATAAAACAAAATCACTTTCCCAAAATCCAATTCAAAAATTTGGGAAAAATTTGGAAATTCCCGGGGAAATACAGAAATTTTCCAAAATCTGAAAGCTTTTTCTCTTTGGTCGGGTTCAAAACCGGCCCAAATCAGAATAGGAGCGACAGTGAACCATTAAAACCTTTTTGAAAAACAAAGGGCCCAAAATCAGAATCAAAGGGGGGACAGTTAAAAATACAGAAAAAATTTGCAAAAAGAGCTGTTTGGCTGACTAGCGGGGGTTTGGGTTTTTAGCCCCCCAAGCCAATCAGAATAAGAGAAAAAAGACCCATTATAGCCAGGAAAAATTTGAACCAATAAAAATAAAAGGGGCGGGAAATAGTTAAAAAATACAAAAACAAAATGCAAAAAAGTTTGATTGGTTAAGCTGGGGGGGGGCTTGGCTATCCCAAACCCCAATCAGAAAAAAGGACAAACAGAGACCCATTATATCCTAGGGAAAAACAAATTTGACCAATCGAATAGGAGGGGACAGAGACCCTTTAAATTTCCAAGGAAAATTTATTGACCAATCAGAATCAAAGGGGGGACATTTTTCAAAATACAGTAAAAAAAGCAGAAAAGAGCATTGCTGAGCTAGCGGGGTTTTGGTTTTAACTCGCCAATCAAAAAGGAGAGACAAAGCCCCCCTTTATAGCCAAAGGAGAATTTTTGGAAACCAAATCAAAATCAAAGGGGGGATATTTTAAAAAATACAGTAAAAAATGCAAAAAAAAAATTTGTTTGGGGTTAAGCTACGGGGGCTTGGCTATCCCACCCCAATCAGAAAAAGGAAAGCGACAGAGACCCATTAAATCCTATGGAAATTTATTGACCAACCAAATGGGAAGCGACAGAACCCATTATATCCTAGGGAGAAATTTTTGGACCAATCAAAATCAAAGGGGGGGACAGTTCAAAATACAGAAAAAAAGGCAAAAAAGAGCTAAATTGGTTGGGGCAAAAGGGGTTTGGTTTGGGGCAACCCCGGCCAATCATAACGCGAGCTACTTTTTTCCCCATTGTAGCCCTTATAGAAATGGGGGCGAAATGAAATCTCGGCTCTCAGCGCTGTCCCGGCAGGGGAATTTATGAAAAAAAAAATAATTTTTTTTAAGTTGAACAATATTTTTCCCAAAAAGCTGAAACCTTCTATAAAAAATAAATAAATTTAAAATCCCTAAAAACCCGCTTGATGTCGGCCCGAGCCCCGGCGAAACCATAGGGTTTTTGCAAAAGAGAGAATTCCCCGGGAAATACGGGAAAATTAAAATTGTTAAGCTATTCCCCTTTGGGGTGGGAAAGAAGCCATCCAATAAAAAGGAGCGACAGTGGCCCTTTCTAAACCTATGAAGGAGTATTAACCATTCAGAATGGGAGCGACAAAGCCCCTTTAAATTCCTTTGGAGAAGTTTGGACCAATCAAAATAAAAGGGCCGGGGACAGTTCAAAAACGGGTAAAAAAAACAAGAAAAGACTGTTTGGGCTGACAAAGCGGGGGCTGGCACCCAGCCAATCAGAGCGCAAGCTACTTCTCCATTATATTCTAGGGAAAGAGGGCGCACTGAAATCTCGGGCCAGAAAACCGTCCCGGCATAAAGTAATAATAAAAAAAAAATTTTTTTATTAAGTGAAAAAACATTTTTCAGATAAAAGCTGAAAACCCCTTCAATAAAAATAAAATCATTTAAAAACCCCCGGGAACAACGCCGTTTG